>VZDJ01000029.1:2824175-2888601 GCA_008694505.1 Cyanoderma ruficeps | reverse complement strand
TGAGACATCACAGAAAACAAAAATGGAATTTTTTTTTTTTTTATCATGTGTGCATGCAGCAAACGCTGTACACGCATGTGAACCATGTTAGAGCGGGGAGAGAGCGAGGAGAGGAGCAAGGATGTGATCAGCACAGAGATAACAAGGATCTTGCTGGAAATGACTGAATTGGGCAGGGAAGGATTAGCAACTCTTTTAAATGTTGGGCTCAACAGCTACCTGAGGATACCTGCCTTCTTGAGCTCTGCACTTTACTGTCTGTTGTTACAGACATCCATTTTGTGGGCTGTTGAAGTTTCCCACTTTTGGCAGTAAGAAGCCAGCTCTTGGTTTCTTTTTTTTAAGGTTAAATCCTTCCTGGGCTATCTCCAAGCATCTGAGCTCCAGGACATAGGTCTACACCCCAAAGACACCACAGGGTCATCACCCTGTGCTCTTGTTTTTGCTCTAAACATGTCTAGATCACAGACCAAAATGACAAGCTTTTAAATAAAATCTTGGAGAATCATCCAAGACATCCCCCTAGATGCCTTCCTCCAAATGAGTTATTCAAGGATTTATTTATGCCCATTGCTAATTCTGCCCATTATATTTCTGTTTAAAGCCTTTCTGACTAGATTAATCCATTCTCTAGCTTGCCTTGTCCCTGTAAGCTTGCTGTCCTGTATATAAAATACATAAATACCGAGCTATTCAGAACAAAAAGGAAATAAAGGGCTCTTTGGCATACAGGGATTGCTCTCAGATTTTACAGATGGTCTTGGCGTTCTGTATTTTCAATTTTTCCCAGAAAAGTGCCATTCAAGGCCTGGGGTGAGACAATAGCCAGTTAAAATGCAATTGCCCAGTGTCAAAATCAGTTTTGGTACTACCAATAATAATTTGTGGGGGTAGGATACAATCCCTTGTTTATTATGTATGTGAATAGCCGTGAGCACAAAAAAAAGACTGGAAAAATAGAGAAGCTGCATGAATGAACATTAAAGAACAAGAAAACACAAGAACATTTTTAATTTACATTGAAAAATAAGCACATCAGGTTTGGTGTATAGCCATGCAAAACTGTATTAGCTGGAAACACACTCTGAAACAAAGCTTATTAAATGATAAGTCCTGTGATATTCATCTTCATTAAGGACAAGTATTGGCAAACTGATTTCAAAATGTCTTCTTTTCATGTAAATTAGACACATGCTTTAATTCTTTCGGGACTCCTTCCAAACATTCTGTTTCTTTTCCACTGCGGTTTATAATTTTAAATTACGTGAGAAACTAGAAAAAATATGGACACAATTCAACAGCTACTTAAGCCAATGGGAACCTCACTATTGATCTTACTTGGAGCTGGAAGAAATCCTGGTTTTCTAATGTTCATATGCCATGAGACAGAAATACAAGGTTCAAATATGATCTAGCACAACGTGGATTTCACCTCAAGCATCTCTATTGTGAAAAAATCCTGAGAAATTTGGCATAAAATCTCCATGCACCTGGAACATCTCTTGAAATGCAAGGGGAACTTCCTCAAAAGACACGACCTTATCATTGGTTTCTTCCAAAGTCTACTGATGACAACGGCAAGGACAATTAAAAAGAGTCCACTGGCTTTGTGGAGCTTTGGATCATCTTCCAAACAGATTAAATGAAAATCAACACTGAAATATCCTTGCATGCCTCTTAGGGCTTGAGCTGAGTAAATCATAAGAAAACTAAATATGTTCTTAAAGGGTGAGTTTCGATCCAACAATATCAGCTCTGAACATCTCCACAAACAAATTCACTTATGTTCTTTACACTCCAGTGTACCCTCTACTTTCCTGAGCAAACACCCACTATGGATGATTCCCAAACTGAGGAAGAGACTTTAACATTCGCAGGTATCCCATTCATAGGCTACACGGACCTAAGAAGAGCAAAAGCCTCCACTGGACAATTTGGGTACCTAACTAGTAAAGCACCTCTTCCACATCCAGGCCTTCACATGCTGGTGACAAAATCAGAACAGGACAAAAAAATCTCCAGGAAGGAAGGCTAAAGCTGTAACAACAGCCACGCTACCAAGTTCACTGACCTGTTCATGCACTCGCATTTAACCATGCTGGAACATGCGTTTGATGTTTTTTTCCCCGTTATCTCTACATGTCACAAACTAAGAATTGGCAAAACTTATTAATCACATCTCCTTAATTAGAAAAAAAAACATTAATTACCTGTTGGTGGCTCTGGGACTAGCAGTCCTCCAGAGAGTGTCCGGATAGGTGACAGGACTTCAGGAAGGATGGCTTGCATGAACTGGAGGCGGAAGTCGTTTGGGTTGAACACAAAATCTCTCTCATGAGCAATCTCTTGAAGCTCTACCAGGTCGGCGTTTCTCGACCCAACGGCGAGCGTCACTATCCGGTTCCTTTTCATCTCCGCTGCTGCTTGGTCAACAGCATCCCTGGACTTACCCCCAGTGATGAGCACCAGCATGGGGAGCACCCCTTCCTCCATCCTGCACCCCGCAGCACTGGTGAAGAAGTTGTTCCTCACAAAGTCCAGTGCCGAGCCAGTGTTGAGTGCCGTGCCACCCATGAGCTTCATCTTCCTCACGTTGGCCATCACATCCTTTCTGGTCTGGTAGGTGTTAAAATAAAACTCTGGCTTCACAGTGTCTGCATACTGTGCCACCGCCACTTGGATCAGGTCGGGTCCAACCTCCAGCCTTTGGACAATTTTGGCAACGAAATCACGAATTGCGTTAAAGGGGGCGGCCCCCAAAGCAGTTGAGCCATCTATCAGGAAGACTATATCCTTCTTGTTCACTTCAATAACTGCAAGTAACACATGAACATCATGTTAGCCTTCAAAACACTCTGCATCACTTCTATGTCAACAGCTCAGCAACGTTCAGGACCTCTTGTTTGCTTGGAATACTGCTACTCTCAATGCCTTTAGAAAGGTCTTGCTTTCCAAACAGAATTATTTTTTTAGGTTCTAGCAGAGGACTAATAGTACATCTGACTGGCTTTCCAAACTAAAACACTGAAGAGTTGCAAAACCTGTGATTTTTACACACTTGAATATTAAAATATGTGTACATGTCAAAGCAAGAATGAAAGGCAGTAAGGAGAAATCTTGGTACTCGGGAGGCACATGAGTGTGCAGGTGCTGCTCCTTCTATCTGCAGGGGAACCCCTTGAATGGTTTGGTATGAGAAGTATTAGGTTCCTGAGAGCAATGACACAAGGAAAGAACAGTCTCCACCTATTCAACATACCTGGATTTTTGGTCTTCACAACCTAAGTCTTATCCCTCATCTGACAAAAACACGTTATGTTTTTTCTTGGCACAGGTGGCCCAGTCACAGATAAGATGAATTATGTTCTGGTGGCCATGTCTTTAACAAACAGGTTCCCTGGCTTGTAACTTCTGAAACTTTATTATTGATGATGGCACAGGACACAGAAAGAGCACAATTAGCTTTCCAGTGCCCCAGCTAAGTTTGAAGAAAGATAGTTAGGGAGGAAAAAACCCTGTTGCATGGCATTGGAACCAAAGCATCATGATATTTAATACAGAAAATATGTATTTTTAAAAGGTAGATATTAATAAGACCAATGTGATTGTAATAACAGCATTATACATGATGATCATGGTACCTAATCTTAAAACCATCTTTTAGACAAATCCTCTCACGTCATCACCTCCCTGATTTCATGCCATTGACATGAGAAAGGAAACTTTGTGTTGCTTCCAAGTTATGCTGGAGCACTATGGATCATTGTGTTATGTTGGGCTTGGGGTATTCTTAAATCACCCACCCAGCTCCTGAGATGGGTTCAGGATTCAAGGAGACGGGTCCATCACCTCCCAGGCTTACTGCACATCCAGCACATAGCCTGTGGGGAGAGGAGACCTGCTCCTGTGGGGATCTCACACCCCTCAGGGCAAGCAGTAGCAAACACTGCCTTGCCCTGCCTGGATGGAGAAGAGCAGCCCCCAGCCCATAAGGGCTTCTCTGTGTGGAAGCTGTTTACTTTGGATTTCAACAAAGAACAAAACTTTGGCTGCAGTCCTCCTTGGCCAGACACCAGCTGGCCGTGGACAGCGGTGCTCCCAAAGGCTGGGCGCTGTCAGGTTTCTCACTGAGGGTGAGTGCCATGAGGCAGGACTGCCCCAAGGAGTGACTTGGAGCTGGGGATGACGTCTGTGACTCCGCTGCCACTCTGCCCTCAGACCCTGAAAGACTTGCCTGCATAAGAAAATGTGAACCTTTGCAAAAGCCTCTCATCGAGTCATGCTAGATATAGTGCCATTAAGGACCAATTATGAAAAATGGAAGTTTAAAATCACCTCCTGTGGTGCTGTCAGGCATAAAATGATGAAGACATGCACAAAGAAAACATGGTGGTACCCTCCTTAAGCCACAACCTCAAGTGAGCTGCCAGTGGTCTGCAACTGGCTGCCCAGGCTGTCAGAACAGAGCTACGCACAAAGTAACGAGTGTTTGTGTAAGTGATCCCTTTCCCACAGCCATGATTTCCAGCATTCATCCCTCCAGCCAGGTTTTTTTTTTCCTCCTCAGTTACTCCAAGGAGGAGAGGGCTGGAAACAGGAAACTTTGGATAATGGATAGCAAGGGCTGACATAGCTGCTTTTTATGACCCAGGAGAAATGTACAAAGCACATCCTTAGCTTGTCAGCAGCTAGAAACCCAAAAGTGGAGAGCCTGGAAACTTTTGACTTTTGGGGTAAACATCAAAGGGGCTTTGGAAAGATGAGGGAGGCTGGGAAGGAAGAGTTCCCTCTGCTTCTCATTCCTATTGCAGATCTCAAATCCTGCAGTATTTTTCCTCAGAGGAATGCAAGAACCAAACCCAAAACACACAGGAAGAAACAACCCACGGTTATGGTTTGCATGGACACAATTAATACAAAAGCCTTTAAGCAGGGCTGTGCACATCTCAAAGGGTTTAATCCAAAGCCCTGTAAAGCTGATGGCAAGTCTCCCAAGAATTTCAAAGGATTTGGGATCAAAGCATTGTATCTTTGACTCTTGAAATTAGGAGTGTTGGAGGGTGTCAGCCCTGAACCCAGCCCTGCATAGTTCCATCTTCATTGCCATGTCAGCTGTCTGGTGAAGCACCTCATCTAACTTCATCATCCAGGTTCCCCCAGGAGGTGAAGGAACAGAAAGCCACTTTGGAACACCCCTTCATCCCAGGATGAACAGCTGGCCAGCTAAAATGAAGCGAGATGACTTCAGTATTTCACAGGAGCACTTGACACCTCAGAGGGTTTGGCATCCCTTTTGGGCTGCAACATCTCCCAAACTGCTTTACCCTGCAGCCTTCCAAGTTTTTGATGTGAATCAAGCAAACCAGTCAAAATTGATTTCTATGGATTTTCAGGGGTAGGAAATTCCCTGAAGATCCTTTGAAAACAATCTACTTCCCCATTTAGCATATCCATCTGTATGTAACTGTACAGGCTGACGTAGCACCTTCTACAAATGAGCTGGCACTTTAAATGAGAAATATGCAAGTGCAATGAAACAAAATGTACCAAAATTTTTTAATCTTGCCATTCAAACTGTTAAAAAACAGAGAGGAGGAAAGAGAGATTTTCCATTGAGTTGCACGGATCCCAGCATACACATTTTAGCTCCACATGCTGGCTTTGTATTATTTAGCTAAATATGGTTCTTGTAGGGTGCTACAAGAAAAAGTTCTTAATGTTCTTCCCTGGAATAATCAAGGCAAGGTCATAAAATGATCTCTAAGGCAAATCCCTCTTTTTGATTTGAGCCACAAGATAGCAATCATGTTTAGGCATGGATCAGTGAAGACATCTGGAATGCAGCTTTATATGTCAACATACACCATGAGGAACAGTATGTACAGAACTCCAGACTGACAACGGGATCCCAAAAGTGCTGTTTGCATTAAGCAGCCTGTTAATTAAGTGCAGCAGCTCCTCTGCAATATGGCATACTGTGTCTTTCATAAGTCACCTATTTGTCCCATATTCATTATTCTTCTACACCTGAGCTGATGCTAGTCCAGAAGTAATGTCATTGGGACTTACGGATGACAAAGTGACCTAAGGGGAATATTAACACCTGCATTTTTAATTCCCATGGACTTGTGGAAAGCTGTAAACTTTCTTAACTGATGGGTCAAAGGTAGGGATTTCACTTCAGAAGAACTAAGGGCTGTTCAGTTTTTAAATTCAACCACGCAGGAGTGTCACCCTCTCATCAAGGGCAGCCCAGAGCTTCAGTGAGTTGTGGAATCTTACTGTTTTAGCAAGCAGATAATTTTAACTCTTGTACATAGGGATCCATTTAGCATTCCTGTTGCCTTCCTCAGCCACATTCTATGGTCATGACACTTCCAACTGACATATAATGTAAGCTTACATGGCATAAATATTTTTACAATTGGCAGTGCTGCAGTGTTGACTCCCAGGGTGCTTAGATATCTCAATAAGGATTATATGAGCTTTTTTTATTATACCCTTTTTTTTAATACTCTGCTCCTATCTTTTAAAACACCCCATGCCATGCCAGTTATTGCAACAAAACCTCATGGTTCTTGAGAGATAACCCACTGGGCCAATGAGTTTTTGCACATAAACATTGCTTCTCCATAACCAGAGAGATCAACTGGAAAAAAAGAATATATATATATTTAAAGCTTTAAATATGCTGGTAAAGTGTGCAAAAAGCTCAACCGTTCATTGATTCACCGAAATGCAAGGGTCTAGAAAGGCATACATACCTTCAGTCACAATGGTTGGGGCCGCTAACAAAATGAGTCTTTGGGCCACTCCAACAATGTTGGGCAGTAATAATTCTTGAAGAGCATCAAGGTTACGGATATCCAGGGCAGTATAGGCGAAGCTTCCATCAGTAGCAATCTGCTGCAGCTCTGCACTGTCAGCATTCAGGACCCCAATGCTAAACGAAAATATACCAGCTTGCTTCACCGCTAACAAGCCCTCTCGGATATCATCACTAGACTCTCCACCACTTATCAGCACTAAAATCTGAGGCACCGCTTCCTCTATCCTGCTGCCTCCCGCCTGGGTGAAGAGGTTCTCCACCACAAACTCCAGTGCCGCACCGGTGTTCGCCTCCTCGCCCCCGCGGAAGCCGAGTGCCTTCACGGCATCCAGGACATCCGCCTTTGTGGAGTAGCTGTTCAAAGAGAACTCAGTTCTGGGTTGATCACTATACTGCACCACCCCAATGTGTATCTGCTGAGCTCCAACTCTGAGGCTCTCAATCAAATTTACAAGGAAATCGCGTATGGCTGGAAAATTGACACCTCCGATGTTGTTTGATCCGTCAATAAGGAAAATAAGGTCAGCGGACTCTTGAGCTTTAAAAAAAAGAAATGCAAAAGGTGAAAGCATTAAAATGGGTGATTACATGCAGTTGTAACAGTGTTCTGACATGTTTCTTGGAAAACCAGTGAGAAACACGAACATGAGAAAACAAAACAACGTGATCACTGAGGAGGTGACTTTTGCCTCTTAGTTCTGCATTCTGATTGAATATGAGCTCTCAGGCCCTTCCCAGCAACATCCGCAACCCATTGAGGGAGGGCTTGAGTGGAAACAACACCAGCCAGTGGCTGTAGTAACATGGGGGTCAGCATTATCGGCACGCAAGGAGAAACCTTGGCAAAATACAGTTTTTGGAAATCTAGGTAAGGTCAATCAGTGGCCAATACTGTCCAAATATTTAGACAGAGCCAAAAGAAAAAGGTGGGCTTCGGTGGCAATTCACACTGAAGGTAGAGGGTGAGGAGGTTTTCATTGCTGCCTTCTGTTTTTTGGGAAGAAAAAAAGCCAACATTTACTGGATGCAGGGAAAATTTCAGCTTCTCTGTCACAATTCTGCTCTTTTGCTGGTTAAACACAGAGGCTGAATATATGGGTTTCTCCCACCATGAATAAGTATTATTTAAAATGCCTTTGTTAGAAACAATTGAAAATGTTTTAGTTATTTTTCTTGGACTGTAACTCTTTGACCAGCTGCCAGCATCCACCTGAAGTTATATGTCTAGCAGGCTGACCCACACAGTTCTCAACCCATGCCACACAAAAATTGTGTCACTTTAAATATTTTGCACAAAGATGGGTTCATCATTGCCAGAGGGGTCTGGTCTGTGTTTTTCATAGGGATTTTTGATATTCAATCAAGGAATGCAGAATCAGGTTAAAAAAGGGTGATGAAACCAGTCATGACACAATTATCCAACTCTGGTTGTTGTGACCATTCCCATATGATCACAAGCATTTGCTGAGAATATACACACACCAAACAAAGCTTGCACATGGCATGAACGTGGTGTTGAGGGGGAGTATTTTTGCTGTGAGACTTACCAAAGCAGACCCAAAATGCCCTGGTCTCTGCTCTTATTCCTTTTGCTCAACAAATTTTACCATTGACATCACCAAGAGCTGTATGCACGCAAAAAAGAGTGGGAAGAAAAACCCCCAAAGCATGCTTGGATGCTTCCATGCCATTACTCTCCACTTTCATTAAGAATTCAAATTTCAGACTATTTGCAAATGAATGGCAAGCAACATTTGGAAATCTGTCTCAGTCAGCTCTCAACTTTTGAAAGCCACAGGTGAAATCACCAGCACCAGCATGTGGTTTAGCAAGGCCAGGAATAAACCCAAGGTCTTTGCTATTAACCAGCACTGCCAGTGAGTTATTTATTTATTGCTGATTTAGTTGTTTTTCTAGTACATGTTTTCATAAACCAGAAGGTTCAAATAATGCTGTGATTCCAGCAACAAAGGAGGTCTCCAAATCACCATCACTCCCCTGGACCAACTCAATAGCCAGTGGTGGCTCGGAGGAAATCACAAGGGTTCAGAATTTCAAGGAGCTCCAGGATTTATTTTTCCATCGAGGCAAAATTTAGGGGTGCCTAGGCTTGGTTTTACATTTTCAGTTGGGATGTACACATTCCACTTCATCGTAAAAATGAAAGGGAAATCTCACAGTGGTTTTACCCAGGGATGCTTTAGATATCCTGGATATCTTTTGGAAGGAACAAGATTCCAGGCACTAATGGGTTGCTCCCACTGAAAATAGATAAGAAACAGATGCGTTGGATAATTTGTCATCACTGTAAAAAAACCTTGTACTCCAGTGCACATTTATAGAACAAGCTGGTGTGGAGAACAAATAAAAGCATGCTGGTTACACAACTAAGCAAGGAGGGTCAGATCAGACAGACAGCTCAGGTTTAACAAATACTTCAGGGCAAACTCGGGGCTGACTGTTGTACTTACGTGAGTCAGCTCCAGCGACTGCCACAGACCAATAGTTTTGGTTCTCTTTACTGGAACCACTGCAGGGCTAGGGCTTTTGTACACTTCCATTTCATATTACGGCTCATTTCTAACATAGCATCCATGGCACTTTCATACATTTTAATGCCACATGTTGTTATCAGCTGAAAAACTGACTTCTTAAACTCTTATGTTATTTGTACCATGCTTTGCACACTGTTATCGTCCAAGGTTTAGGACCTGTAACATCTTTTCCCATGTTTAACAATACTCTGTATATCACCCGTGCAAGTCACACAGAAGCAATGCAACAAAAGTATGATTAACTTAAATTTGTGCTACAAGGATGGGAAGGAAATGCTTGCAAAAAATACCTTTAAGCAGAAACAAACTTGAAAATGCATGATATACACAAAGTAGGAATTTGGCTTTAAAGCTTTTAAAGGAATATCCGTGATTCCAGATGTTTCCATTCAGTGGGGTTACGTGCTGGCGTGGCCCAGAGGAGGACAGCCAGCTTCCAGAGACCAATTCCCCAACTGATTTCAACAGGGAAGCACTGGGCTCCTTCCTGGCTAAGATGCCCAACAGCCACCTGACTGTTGTCAGCAGCTTGTGTGTAACATTCATTTTCCACACGTATTGGTGTCACTTCCTTAGCGTTAGTGAGCCTTTCATTATATTTGTGGGGCAGCTACTCCCCTCTAACTTTCCTATAACCTAGATATTTGCCCTGTCAAGCGCTTTGCACGACAAAAAAACACACATGAGCACGGCCTTTTGGTGTTGCTTGGTGTCATGCAGTGATGGAGAGCACCCAGTGGGACTGGCGTGAGGGTTAATCAGGCAAGACAACACAGGGGGATTAATGTCACACTGCCTCATCACACTGCTGTGGCCTTACGTCGCCCCACAAGCTCTCGACCTTCAGATGGAGTCTCAGGAATAAAAAGAAAGGTTTGATCCCCGGGACTTCTGTTTTGAAAAACAACAGAGCTGCTCAGAAGGCTCTTGCCATGCTGGAATTTCATAAACAGAGAAGGGATGAAGGAAGACTGTTTGCTGTTTGTTTTATTTTTTTTTCCAGGGAAATAGGGCCCTGTGTTGCAGTCAGTGCAGGTCAGTTGAAGCCAACACGGTTTGCAAGGAAGTTTCAGTCAAGGGAAGGGTCTGGTGCTCCAGCAAGTGGAAGCCATGGGCTTCCAGAAGAGACTCTCCAACCACACACCTTCTCCATGTGCAGGAGGAGAGAGGCTAAGGGACAGCTCAGGAGTGGGCTTTCAGCTGAAAAATTCCCCACCCAGCCTTCTTTTGCTGTCTTCAGCCAAGAATGTGACTTTCTGAAATGGCACATTGCACAAGAATGTGACTTTCTGGGATGGCACAATGTTTATCTCCCTGTCTCCGCACCTGGTTCTAAGGGGGCATCCATCATGGTGTCCTCACAACCAGCAGCGACCTCTGGAAGTCTCCAGAGGAT
Organism: Cyanoderma ruficeps; assembly: GCA_008694505.1. Classification (NCBI taxonomy): domain Eukaryota; kingdom Metazoa; phylum Chordata; class Aves; order Passeriformes; family Timaliidae; genus Cyanoderma; species Cyanoderma ruficeps. Next base: position 2,877,821 of record VZDJ01000029.1, on the reverse strand, counting down.
TTTCAGTCAGGGTCACCATCAGGTCTGGTGTATTCATCCCCTGTTTCCCCACCTTGGGAGTGAACAGGACAGGGCAATTTACTAACTCTGCAGAGCTCCCTACACTTGAACTTCCATGCCATACATGCCAAAGGATGGCCACAAGGTGCCAGGGCAATTTACCAACTCTGCAGATCTCCCTACACTTGAATTTCCATGCTGTATATGCCAAAGAATGGCCACAAGGTGCCAGGGCAATTTACCAACTCTGCAGAGCTCCCTACACTTCAATTTCCATGCCATACGTGCCAAAGGACGGCCACAAGGTGCCACAGCCCATTCAAGGATTCCTGTGCTGACTCCTGGCAGCCCTGGCTCAATATGCAAACAGCACCTTGGCAGCTGCAAACACGGGGCCACGCACTTCAAACCTTTGTTTTTAAGCCTCTGAACGTCCATCTCAGTCTTGCCCCTCCAGGGTGGCAACGCCAAACAGCACAGCGCCAGCAGATACCACCAGTCACAGCCATTACCTGTGATGTCTTTAACCAGTCCTTTGGCCCCAGCCTTTTCTGGAGTCATGGAGGAGCGGACACTGGCCACTAAGTCTCCAACTATGCCGTGGAGAGCAGTATAGTTCTCTAGGTTGAAGCGGTGCGTATCGAGGGGTCCTTCCTGCAACTCCCCTTCCACCGCGTCCTGGACGCCGACCGCAAAGAGGTTTACACGGGCCGAGTCAAGGAGAGATGAGGGCAGAGCCACATCCCCCCGGGGCCGTCCGTCTGTTAGCACTACAATAACCTGGGGCACGCCTTCACTGGCTCTGCTTCCAGCAGCTTTAGTGAGGTGCTTCTCGATTAGGTACTCTAATCCTTTTCCAGGCTCGGCGCCTCCCCCCACGTAAGTCATGTTGGCAATATGGGACAGGACGTCCTGCGTGGAGGGGTAGGAATTTAACTGGAACTCTGTGTGGGGGTTTCCGCTGAACTGGACCAGGGCAAAGCGAAAATCATTTCCTCCCACATCTAAAGCTTTTACAACATCGTACAGAAACTCTCGGACAAGTTGGAAGTGTTCCTTCCCAACGCTCCAGGAGGAATCCACTAGAAATATTATATCAGCCACGGCAACGGTTTTGACAGCTTTAAAAAAACAGATGGGGGTTTAGGATTTTCTATCGGCCAGCACAAGCACACCTCCTCCTCCTCCTCCTCCTCCTCCTCACCCAAACAACCAACAGCCTCCTCAGCATGGTGAAAGTGAAGCTCAGCTTCCCCTTATCGCCCTCAGCAAAATGAGAAGCGCTGGAGAACAACCACACAGCCACCAGAGCCCTGACACCACAGGTGCTGGGGGACAGCATGCGACCTGCCCTGCCCAGAGAGGGGGAGCTGAGGGGCTTCTGCCCTCCTACACCCCCACCACAGGTTTGGACACCAGCCCTGAGCCTGGCAGAGACACTGGCAGCTTTGCCTGTGAATTCAGGCTCATCCAGTTTCTAGCTGCCTGTGTCTCTTGCACGGTTTTTGCTGGCTCCATGGTGGTGCGCAAGGAAGGAAGGACAGCTTGGTTTAAGCAGCATGGGTTTTCTGAGTTTTTCCTGCTGTTAACACCTGCTTGGTGACACCAGCTCTGGTCCTAAAGATGCCAGCACCACCTCTCTAAACAGCCTTTCTGCATGTCAGTGGCAGTGCTCTTCTCACTGCTAAAAGCCCTCCTACACATGCAGGGAGGGCAGAACAGATCTGCCCAGGAGAAGACCCTCTCAGAAGCACCCTGAGTGCAGATTCCACACCCTGGTGCCCTGCAGAGCATCCTCCACAGCACAGCACCAGCCAGGGTCATGCTTGGGAAGGCACTGTGAGTGTGTTGGCCAAGGCCTGTGTCCCAAGGACCCTCAGCAAGGTGGGAGCTGAGGAGCAGAAGGACATCCATCCACAACATCCCATGGACATGCATGTGAAACACCAAACAGTGCCAATGAGTGGTTGTTCAGGGCCAAAATCAGGTGAAGCAGCCCGGGCTTACCTGCTTGCTGCTGAGCACCAACCAAGCCAAAGCCTGAGAGCAGGAGGGAAAACATTGCCACCAGGGGCAAATGTCGATGTTTCCTCATTTTGCTCTTTTGTGAGTTTTCCTTTTGTTCTCTTTGTTTCAAAGCACCTGATGTGAGACCTAAGGGAGGAAAACAGGGAGAGTGAGAAACAGCAGCAGTGCTGGCCAGGCACAGGTGAGGCACGAGGTAGAAAAGCCAAACCATGTGGGTTTACAAGGCTTTCGTGGCACTTTGGCAGGAAAAAAAATTCTTTGCTACTGGACAGAGTGACAATTCACATAAATGACCTTTAATCACCTCTGTGGAATTAGATTTTTTTTTTCTTTTCTTTTTTTTTTTTCCCATGCTGTCCTGGGCAAGACATAATATATAGGAAAATACTAAGGTTTCTACTACCAAAATACACAGTGGCCTCCCACCTGCCCTCCCCACCCATGGATGACCAGCTGATACATTTTTGCCAACATACTTGGTCTTGCTGTTGCCTTTTCTCACTTTATTTCTTCCAAACACCACAATAATTGCCCCGAACATCCCCCTTTGCCTCAGCTCACCTTTTCAGCTGTCCCAAATATACGAATGGAAATTTAAACACTCCAGACCCAAGTGAGCCACATGATCTGGCTGCACAGCAAAAAGCCCTTGGACTCCCCCAAGCTCAGAGCCCCGGTTGTGGAATAGCCTGAGCTGGCTGATCACATTTTGGAAAGGCACCAAGAATAATATTTTATCTGCTGGAGCCAAAAATATAATTTAAGCAAGTTTCTTATCTGTGATCCACCTGGCAAGCCTTCTGAAACAACATCTCCACCATGAAGGCAGTGTTTCTGTTGTCATAGAGATGACCAATTTATTATTTAATCTTCATTTCCAAGCCTACAGAGCAGAAACCAGCAAGGCTTGCTTAACTGGGAAAATATCCTCCCAAAAGGGAACACAGTGATTTAATACCTTTCATTCCCCAAAGGGGGTCAATTACTCAAATCAGCCAAAAGTGACTCCAATACATCAAACTGTTAACCAGGTCATCATAAAAGGAAAAAAAAAAAAAAGTGATTCAATTTTCTTGTTACCATCCTTGCCAGTTCCATCAATCCAGACATTTATGACCGATACAAGAGCCCAAGAGGGCTAAGGGGAAAAGTAACTCTTATTTTTGAGGAAAGCTGTGGTAATTATACTGGTGGTCATTGCTAGCATGGCTGGAAACAGAAACAAGAGTTGAGAATATGGGAAAATCTGGATATAAGGAGCTAATCCCACTTCTGCTGAAGAGACACTCCTCAAAGATACCAGTGGGTAGTTCTGGGAAAGGAGAGGACGACTTCCACCTGTTTTCCTGAAATCCAGTGTTATCCTGANAATAACAATAATAATAATAATAATAGCAGCTAGCACACAAGATATTGCAAAGTCTTCTCTTTTATTGGCAACCCCTCAATTTATAGAGGCAGCTGCTGCAGCCCAGAGGTATTGTTGTAATTCCTAAAGGACTAAACTATCACCTTTGGGAGCTGGCATCCATCCATTCCCCTGGCTGTTCCAGTGCATGCCAAACCTCCCAGTGCCTCTAGCAGGAGCAAACCTGCTCAGCTGGACTGTGTCCCTGATGGGCACCTTGCTCCCAGAAAAAACAGTTTCACCCAAAGGACGCATGGAGAGGGTTTGTCCCCTGAGCACACAAATACAGAAAGTTCTGTAGGTCCCAGAGCTGAGTTCTGCAAAAAGCAACAAGCTCATGACAACCACCCACCTAACCCCATGTGAGAGTCTTCCCTCTGGGAAGAAACTTATGAAAGAGCTGCAAGTTTTTGAGTGGGATTTGCTTGCAGCATCCATTGGAATTTGTATAGAAGCCTAGAAGAGCTCAGAACTCTGGACAACGCTCTCAGGAATAGGGTGGGATTGTTGGGGTGTCCTGTGCAGGGCCAGGAGTTGGATTTTGACGATCCTGGTGGCTTCCTTCCAGCTCAGGATATTCCATGGTTATCTGATTCAGGATGTGTATGTCTCAAACCCTCATAGCTGTGGAGCCAACCAAGGATTGCCTGTTATAACAACCAAGGATTGATGGCAGTAACCTGCTCTGAGAAAGAACAGGATGTGGCTGGAGAAGAGGCCATGTGGAGGCAGGGCAGCATTTTATGGGACAAATGTCCTTATTCTGGCTAAGGGAGATAAGCACAGCACAGGGTTGATGTTGAGAAGCAGGAAGATTTCTGGAGCCCCTTTACGCATTTCAAGAAAGGTCTAGGAAAAACTTCTTAACTAATTTGCACTCAAAGTGAGAATTTTTTTCTCCAGGGTGGGGAAATGCAGCTCTAAAAGGTAAAGCCATGAAGCCCAGGTGCACCTGTGCCCCTGGATACCCCATCATCTGGATCAATGCTGGAGTCAGAAATGGTGATCTCTCTTTCTCCCTTTCTTTCTGCCTCTCCCTCTTTAATCCATCACCCACTCCCTCTTCCCTTTCACTCTATCCTTTACCCAAAAGCCACATGCTTATACTGAGATCAGGGAGATCGGTGACTAACACACCAAATTCCACGCCAAGTGTGTAATTTGTTAATAAAACTTTGTAAGCTTTTTCAGGGCCTCTCACTTTTGTCTTTTCTTTCAACCACGAGCATCTACAGACCTTGGGAGCCCCCCTCCCCATAAGGGTGGGATGCCACAGAGTGAAAAGGCTGCTAGCAATGAATGAAAAATATGAAATAAAATGCATTCTAAGGAAAACAGCCCATTGGAGTAATGTGTGCTGTAAAACTGCTCTTATTTATTTCCCAAAATGCAGGAAGTTATGTTATCATCCTGTTTATTAGCTGCTGGCAGCCAGTCCCTCTTCAGACACAACAGCTGGGGATGAGCAGAGCATCTAGATAAACCAGTGAAAATTGATGTCTTGCTGGCTAAAAAGTGACAGGACTGAAGCAAACATTTGGGGGCTTTTTTGGTTTTAACATCAAGCAGCTGCTCAGAGCCTGTTTACAGCCACGAAATGTAGCTGAAGGGAAAAGTGAAACTCCCTGAGGCTATGGAACCTCCCCTGCCCACAGGATCTCCCATGATCTCCCACAGCAGTAGGAAGCTGAGATTTTTCCAGAGTCACAGAATTTCTTAGGTTGGAAAAGGCCTCCAAGATCGAGTCCAACCTGGGGACTGATTCCCACCTTGTCACCCAACCCAGAGCACTGGAGTGCCACATCCAGGTGTTCCTCAGGCACTTCCAGGGATGGAGACTCCACCACTCCCTGGGCAGCCCATTTCACCTCATTCCCCATTTTATCTTTTAGGAGGCCTCCAGACCTATTTCCAGTTTTTTCTGCAACCTCCATCATGGCATTTATAGTTTTGTGCATGCAGAGGGACTTGTCCATCAACAAGAGATGAGTTTTAGCATCACACAAAACCATCCTAAAGTCACAGGAGCCAGGATTAGTCATCAGAAGGAAAAAGGCAGCAAAGTCTTGCAGGAAAAGGTGATGGATGTCTCTTAAAGATTTACAACTTAAGGAAAAGAAGAGCCTTTAAGAAGAACTGTTCCTGAGCAGGGTTTTCTCTTACAGCCCCCTCTCCATTGTACTCGTTAGCTAATGAGGAAAAGTTTGGTGCTTGCAGAGAGGGGTGGGCAAGGAGATGATTCTCCTGTAGGGGATGGCCCTTGAGAAGAAGGCACAGCAACTTTTGTTTTGTAAAGATAATGTACTGGGGGTTGGGTGGGTGGCATATTTTTTTTTTCTTTCCTTGGATGGGGGAGTTCACCCAAAACTCTGCTCAACTCTGTTTTGACTGAGCAAAGTCTCTGGCTCAGCGAGAAAAGTGGGTTTAAGACAGCGAATAATGTGATTTTTATTGCTTGGCTTGCCTCAGTGAAGCACAAGAAGTAATTTCCGTTGCTCAATGTGTTCTTGCTTTGTGTCCCAAATTACCACCGGTTACAGAAGCTGGAGGTGGCACCAGCTTACAGGGGATGGATGATAAAACCAGAGATGTGAAATCACTTTAATACTTGGCTATGGTAAGCATTTGTTTTGCAACTCTGTTCTCTGGCATTGTTGGGTTTTCAATAATGTATTTTCAGTGAGGCAATTTAATTGTGGATTGATTTCTTTTTTTAAATGAAAAGCTCCTTGCAGTCCTGTGGGGCGAAAGCTCTGGTGAAGCTTTTGCTAAATATGCTGAAAAACCTGACTGCTGAGTGCCTTTAGGAAAGGAAAGAGTTTCCCTGAATTGTTAAGTTAGCACCAAAACCTGGGGAGCCAATTTCTTCATGATTCATGTGCTAAAAGATTAACTCCTGTAGCCTTCAATAATCTGAAAGTTTTATGTCTGTCTAGAGTTTATATAGTGTGCGCCGACCTCTTAATATTACAGTATTTCATCAGAAGAAATACATCTGTTCCTAATACTGCTCTCAAAAAGCAATCATTTCTACCCCCGACACAATGAAGTGATTTCCTTAAATATTTTCCCCAGCAGCTATTTTTTGCATATATTGCATACTTCTCTGCGCATAAAATTTGACTTTTTTTTTTTCTTTTCCTTTGAGTGGATGTTTCAAATTCACTTTCTAAGCAGTTGTTTGTGTGTGTTGGGGTGGGGTTTTTTTCACTAGAGTGTAGCTAAAATAAAATAGATGGGAAACTTTGAATAAATCCCTCCCTGTGAGGGTGGGGAGGCTCTGGCACAGGGTGCCCAGGGAAGCTGTGACTGCCCCATCCCTGGAAGTGTTGAGGGGGGCTGGAACAAAATGGTTTTTAATGTCCCTTCCAACCCAAACCATTTTGTGATTGTATTTATGACATTTGTCCCCATAATCTCCCTGTTCCTGTGACACATTCCTGAGGGAAAGCTGAGCAGCCTCTGGGTAGGAGCAGAGTATGGCAAGCATGATAGGCAGAGCCAGGACTGGCCCATTTTCTGGGGACAAATGGCCTGGATTTGGGTTTGGGCTTGGCCTTGTGCAGCTTTCCCAGCTGGCATGTCCAGGGACCTTTGGGATGCCTCACTGCCTCAGACCACAGGATATCTGGTCCAGTTTTCCTGCCCAGCTATGCAGCATCCACAAAAAGTATATTGACTAAAAACCTGAGAGGCAACTGCAGCCCTTAAATTCCTTGTGCATGTGGGGTGGATCATGCTTTTCTCATGGGAAAAAGAGGTGGATTTGCAGCTGGGTCCCAACAGTTTTTCTGAAAGGGGGACAGGGGGAGCAAAGCATCATCCCATAGCTGGTGCAGGATGCTGTAAGCATCCTCTAGGTCCCTCCAGAAGTCTGTCTCATAGGGATGTCAGAGTCAAAACAAAGAGGCTTCTGCCTTCACCTGCATTTGCTTTGTGGAGATTTTCCCTTGTCCATCATCCCCCTGTTTTCCAACCAAACTGCTAAGCCTCAAACTCCCTTGGCTTGGCTGCTCTCTGTTGTATCCACAGCCGTGGGGGGACAGCAGTTGTAAGCCCTGCCCGTGGCTTGGAAGTGGACACCAGGCACCCGGAACAGCTCCTTGCATCCTCAGCAGTGGGATATGATTGCAGTCACGGCTGTGGAGGGAGCAGCCGGGAGAACCAGCTCCCAAAATCCTGATGTGGAGCCAGGGAGCTGCAGATTGCCCTCTGGAGGTGAGGCATGCTCCTCTCTCGCCTGGATGAATTCCCCCTTAAATTTCCCTGAGCTGAGGAAAATGTGAGCCAAAAACCCCTCCCAGAGTGATTTTGAGGCTGAATACCATGATTTTTTCCATGCAAAAAAAGCTCGGTCACCTTTTCAAGGGACATAAGTGTCCCATGCCTGGCCACCTCTTCATCACACAACACTGTATTCCGCCTGGTTCCACAGCCCTCGGGAGAAGCAAAGCTAGTTCTAGAGACTCAGAATGAGCTGAATAGGGCAGATCCTGGATTTATTCATGGCTCCAGGTGGAGACATTAAGATTTGTCTCAGCTCTTTCGAAGCGTAAACGCTGCTGCCAAGTGCTACTGGGAAGGTGAAGCTGATGGGGTTGAGGATTGCCCCTGAAAACATTTATTCCTACAAAGGCAGATCTGAACATTAAAAAAAAAAAGAAGCCTGAAAGGGTGGGGGGAAAAAAAAAATCTCCCTGCTTTTACAAGCCACTGGAGCTCTGATTTTTGAAAACCAGTGCTCAGCAAAGCAATAGAGTTACGGTGCTTCCATATCCTACCCAGGCAAGTTCCCTGGGTGCTAGAGTTTAATATGAATCACATATTCACTTCTGTCCTTCTAAGCGTGCTGTTGGCTTAAAATCTAGTTGTTTTCTCCATCCAAAGACTGAGACGAAAATAGAGTCGTTAATAAGAGGAAAGGGAGTATTTGCTAAAAGAAAAAAAAAAAGAGGAAACTCCCTCAAAGATCAATGACTCTTTATGTATAGTAACCGGAGCCTCCCGGAGCCTCTCCACCCAAACAAATCGGCTGCTTAATGTGGAACACAGATCACTTAAAAAGGTGGAAAAAGTGATGGGCATGTGCAGGGGTAAGGCTGGCTGTGATTCACGGCGGGGAGCAGGCACGCAATGCCACCCGGCGCCGTGCACGCCCAGCGCAGGACAGGCTCACCCCTTTGCTGGAAATCCAGTGGGGAACACAATCCAAGGCTGGCAAAGCTGTGCAGTTACCACGGTTTGTACTGATGGAAGGAATAAGATGTTCCCGTCCCTCCTGTTCCTGGACAGGCACGTAGCAAAAGTAGAAGAGGAACATGATTTTTTTTTAAAAAAAATTTTCCCCCTCCTTGACATGTGGGAATAAAGCGGGGGCTGGTTTAGCTCACCCTGAAGTCAGGGGAAGTTACTGAGTTTGAATGGAAAATCGCAGAGATGTTTGAAAAACCAGAAAGGGGACTGGGGAGGGTGCTGGAAACTGGAAAGGGAATGAATGGACGATGGTGTAGTGGCAGCAAGCACGCAGCCCTGCACTCCTGTCTTAAACATTGTCACAGCTCTGGTCACGGTCAACCTCTCTGCAAAGACAGAGTAAGTTTGGGGATGAAAAGCCTGTTTCCCTGAGCTCTGACTGAAGGGATGGTGCCAGGGATATGTGGAGCTGAGTCTCTCCTCAGCCACTGCATTCTTACATGACCTTGGAGGAATTCTCCAGCTCCCTGCAACAGCCTTAGTCTGGAGACATCTCTCTACAAACCTCCTAAACTGGCTGTTTGTGCCCCAGAAGCACGACTATATAAGCACCGTAATTATCCAACCACAAATATTGATTCTCTTTCCCTTACACCAGCAAGAAACGGGGTAAAGCCAGAATTTTGAAAAATGCAGGATTGCTCCCCCAAGAGCACACATGAATCATCACGGCAACCAGAAATGAGCTGAGAGCTTCCCACTGCACACACTGGAACCAGAGTGGCTTTGGATACCCCCATTCCAGCCAGTTTTGGCCCTTCTGCTTGGTCAGGAAACCACTTTGGCCGCAATCATTTCTCGCCCCAGCTCTACTTGGGAAGGGAGAGCTTTGCTGAGCCCAGCAGGATGGTGGCAGGGTGTCTCCAGATTAGTCATAGCCGCCCCCTCATCACGTCCCAGGAGGCTGAGGGCAACTCGGGCTGTGGGGGGAAAGGGCTGGGGAAGGCAGGAGGGAGAGCAGATGGGAACTTTGGAGAGGGAGAGTAACTCCACGGATGGCTGGAGAACCCTTTCCCTTAGGGGAAAAGCTGCTGTTTGGCTCATTTCCCTCTCTGTGGATGACCACAGGAGGATGAGGATTATCCTTGGAGCCACATGCCGGCCCACCCCAGAGCAGTGGGGACATGCCTGGCAGCAGGACCTGAGTGGCACAGCTGAGCACCTCTGCTGGGTTTATCCTACTTCACCTCGGGGCAGGAGGGATGAGGGCAGCTATCCAACACCTCCCAGCCCTGGGAGCTTGAAAAGGGCACTGGGACACCCCCTCAGCACATTCTTTGCAAGGTCCCATTGATGCCCCCACCTCCTTGTGCTGACACATCTTCCCAAACCACCACATGCCCTCCTTGGGGCACTGCTTCCCGTGTTATCCTGTTCCCATCCCATCACACTGCTGCTGCAGCGATTTTGAGGTATCAAATCCAAAAACCACGCTGAGGCAGTAGGGGAAATACACTGGTCATTGCTTTTGAATGGGTTTCATTCCCCTGCAGTGGTGGGGACAGGAGTGTTCCCACACACCTGCACTGCATCAGCTCCAGGAGGAGCTCATGGGCTGAGCAAGACAGCAACATCACTCCTCTTTTCTAAGACTGATGCAAACCTGGGGATGGGTTTTGTCCTGAATTCCACAAAAAAAAAACAAACCCAAATACTACCACCCCACCAAGGAGGGTTTTGCAACTGCTGGGCTTGGGCTGAGGGCTCCCACACGGAAAGCAGCACTTACCCCTGAACGAACCTCCAGAAGAGTTGCTTATCCCAGGATTTTCCGCTCCAAAGCGCCTCTCACCCTTGCTTCATGGCGTGCGCTGCTGCTCAGCCTTCCCAGTCCCCTCTTGCCTTGCTCGGTGGGGTGCAGGCAGCGGTGGGATGAGGGAATGGTAGGGCACCGCTGGGACGAGGGGACTGGCGGGACGCTGGTCCCTGCGCGACGGCTGCCGTGGGTCTGAGCGAGGCCGGAGGAGGCAGCTGGCTCGGGAATGCCGGGGGGCCGGGCGAGCCGGCGTCGCAAATGGGATCCAGATGGTTGGTGCTGGCGTTCCTGGGGCTGAGGTCAGAGCTGCTCATCACACACAGTCCCCCCCCTGCCTCGGGGGACGCCTCCGCGCTGTGTGGCTTCCCCTCCCCGCGCTGGCCCTGCCGGTCCAAAGCGCTGCACGCTTGTTGGTGAGAAATAGATACTAAAATAAAATTTAAAAAAAAAAGAAGTAAGATGCAGCCCTGCGGAACTGGAGGGAGCTGAATTAACTATATCTTTTGGTCGGGAAGGGCTGGCCTTGGATGTTTGCAGGCGTCGGGATGTGCCAAGGACCATACCAAGTTAGGCAGGGCTCCGGAGCAGCGCTGTTCTGGGATGCTCGAGGCTGGGGAAAGCTCAGCCTCTCTCCCTCAGACTCTCTCACAGAGTCTCTTCTCTGTGCACCTTCACAGTGAAATGTGACAGCAGGTTTTTGTACCTACCCAGAGGGGGAGGCAGAAGTGGGGGGTTTTATTTAAGCATATATAAATTATGTTATACATAATTTGTAAAGGAAAGTTAACACCTCAGCATAAGGATAAATATTTTGAAAGATATGTAGGTTTAAAGGAAAAGTTTAAAAGGCAACAAAACCAGTCTGCATGTTCCTGACTGGTGATTTTTAATTTTTTTAAACATGTGCAAAGTGAAACAATACTTTAACCTTTCATTAGGCAGACCCTAATAAATTTGGGGCTAATTTTATTTCTGTGTCGTGAGCGACAGCAGATCACTGGCCAAAGTTAAACATTTCAGGCTGGACTGGGTTGTGTTTTGCAATAAACACCGGTATGGAAACTTTAACTCTTATCTCTTGCTCTTGCTTCGTTCCATATAAGGCTGGAGTGGAGATGTCGTCCCTGGAATCAAATAGTCAAGTTCTTTTCTTTTCAAAGGGGGATTTATGATCTTTGCTCTTGGGTTTGTGCTGTTTGAAAGACCAGCCACATAAAGAAATAGCTGGAATGCTTCAGGGAAGTGCTAAGCCCTTGGACTGAGGCAATAACTCCTTTTAGAAATGCTGCTTGGCTTGGTGGTGGCAGAGACTGAAGACACAGTGGGACCCAGAGTGAAACTCCCCAGCCTCGTGCCCAAAGGCAAGCAGGGCGTTATGTAACCCCTCCAAAATCCGTCAAGCTGGAGCTTAGAGGCAGGGAGTTCCCAAATAATAAATGAGCCTGGCATAAGGGAGCTGGTGCTCCTCGCTGGGTGTCAGTGGGCACTGGACAGGGGATGGTGGAAACAGGAACTGCTGGAAAGCCATGACAAAGGGCTTATTTTATTTAATTTTTTAATTTTTTTTTTTTTGCCCAGGGTGAGGAACAGCTGCTAAAAGGTGAAATACACACGATACAAGAGCATTTTATGGGCACAAGCATCCAAACCAAAAGCCCTTCCAGGTGATTTTAGGTGTGGGACAGAGCTCAACTGGGATGCCCCATCCTAGAAGTGTTCTGGGCCAGGTTGGACAGGGCTTGGACCAACCAGGTCTAGTGGAAGATGCCCCTGCCAATGGCAGGGGGATAGGACAAGCTGGTCTTCAAGGTCCTTTCCAACCCAGGCTATTCTGAGATTCAGTAAAGCAAGAACTTGAGGCTAGAGTTGCTATTGTAATGAAGAATTATATCCACCAGTGGTTCCAGTTTGCCACCACCAGTGGTGACCAATATGCAGCTGGGATCTGTGCTGCCTTTTCTTCTGATCTGCCTTGAAAACCAGAGTTTTCTGCGTGGCCGTGAAAGAGTGCAGGGAAACACTTTCAATTGACTGAAAAAAAAAAAAAAACCAAACCCAAAAAACCATAAAGAACAAACCACAGGGAAGCTCCACGCACCCCCAGAACAGAAGTGAAAAACAGCCAAGTCAGAGAATTCCAGATAAATAATGTAACAACACTGGTAAAACGTGTGTGACCTGTGTTATGTGCCTATCACAGCTCAACTGAGAACATGTTTAACGTGGGAGTTAGATTGATTTCTTTTTGTGCTGCTAGCATTTCTTCTTTTTTTTTTTCCCTTGTCTTAACATGGTTTTAATATTGAAATGACTTTTACCAAGTGCTGCAATAATTAAATAAGCTGCAAGAGCTCTTCAATTCCCATCTGACTGCCTTTGTGGCTGTAATAACCGAGCTGGAAGATTCCCCTTTCCAAAAAGGGGCTTTATCACTGACACATAGTGCAGCCAGACAGGATGCTCAGGGCATTTTGGGGTGGGTTTCCCCCCTCCCCCCTTTCACTCACAACCCTTTACAATCCCTCCTTCAGCAGTTCCTTCTCTGTTTGTGTTGGTGACTCCCAGCAAAGGGATCCCCATCCACCATGGGAACCTGGGCTGTGGCTGCTGTGGCATTCTGGGGGTGGATGACCCCCCTTGGGAAGGGGGTGACATCTGCAGGGACAGACTATTTTCCACCCCCAGACACCAAACAAACCCTCTGATAATTAGTAAAAGACTGGATCACATCACGCTGGTAATTTCTAGAGGCAGCTGGGACTAAGTTTAGCAATATTTCCTCCCTGGTGCATTGATAACTAGACGTGATTAATGCTATGAGTCAGGAAGAGGGTTTTGAGGAATTCTCTTTCTGCCCATGAAAAAAAATTAAGAGCCCTGTGTGCTACATCATTTCCAGGATGGAAAGGTAACTTTGACGTCTTCCCACCGCCACAATGAGGGTCCCAGCTTTAAAAAAAATCCAGCGAAACCGGCAGAGAGTGGTTAAATTTTGCAGTTCTTTTCTGATGTGACTCAGCTGGGCAACTTATACCCTGACTTAGGAAACTTCCATGGATTTCACCCGTGTGATTCAGGCAGAGCACAGGGTGCCTGGCTGCGGGTCCAACGCATGGTGACAGCCAGCAGCATCCTGCCTTGGCTCCATCCTTGAGCACCATCTGCTGGCTTTTCCTCCAGGGACTCCTCAGGCATCTGCCAAACCCAAAGTCATCTTTTTCCCCTCTAATAAAAGCTTCTCCTGAAAGACAGAGATGCTTCTTGCTCTGAAATTACGGAGCACCACCAAAACCAAGGGTTGCTCCATTACTTTCCCATCATCAGCTGAGCATCTGCACAGTGGATCAGGGGTGCAGGATCCCACTCCTCACAGCCCAGTTTTAAAGAATAAACTCCTTTTCCTGCTTGGAAATCAAGGCAAAGAACAGCTCTGCTGGGGCAGAGGGCAGGGCTGCATATTGCATTTTAATTTTGCTTGCAATAAATGGTTTTCATCGGTTCCAAAGGATTTGCTATTGCTTTTATCCTAATGCCTCCCCAGCACCCCAGTTAGGAAGTGGTCCAGGAAATATTTTCCTGAAGTTTTCTTGGTTCTGCTTTTCTCCTACGCTTTCTGTTTGTCTGTCTGCCTTTGTGCAAATATTTCTTGATGTATTTTTGTCCCATCAAATGACTTTGGAGCAGTCAGGGAAAGGGGCAAGAGCACCTCTAGATGGGCAGGCCAGAGTGGGAATTAAGAAAAGATAAGAGGCCCTTGGCTCTGCCCTTCCCATCCTGCAGCACTGGCCAAGAATTTAAAACATCTCTGCAAAATCTCCCATTTTCCATCTCTGGAAGTGTTCAAGGCTGGGTTAGATGGGCCTTGGAGCAGCCTGGTCTAGTGGAACGTGTCCCTGTTCGTGGCAGGTAGTTGGAACAAGATTAACTTTAAAGTTCCTCCCAACCCAAACCATTCTGTGATTTTATGATCCTATTATTTTTTTTTCCCCCTCTCATAAAAAAATCAAAATCTCAGCAACAAAAACAAGCCCACACCAGGCTGTGTGCATTATCTGACTGTATATACACACACTTAATCCATGGCCTGAAAAAGAGATCATAATTCAAAAGGTGAAACTTGGAGCTCTAACCAACCACATCCTGCAAAAAGCCCTTCTGCTAGAAGGGATTTTCAGCTTCTGTGATTACAGGGAACAAACTATGCTCAAGTATGTAAATAATGTGGATATTTTCCCCTCTAACACAATGCACAGTTTGTAGGTCAGTAAACTCTAATGTGAACTGTGGTGCTTGGCTTCTAGGAAAGATAACTCAGCTCTTTTTCAGAATAAAAGATAATTCAGGGAGCATGAAATGTGTTTTGGGCAACCCAGACCTTGCCAGCCTTTGCTTTGGGTTACTCCTGTTTTCTTGTTTTAGAGCCTTTCCAGGTGATGCACAAGGGGATGAAAAATTCTTTCCAAGTCTTGGCCTCACTGTCCTGTGGCAACTTGTGCTGCACAAAAAACTCTTTGAAATGGGCTGGATTTCAACAGTTCGACGAAACTTCCAACTTTTGTGATGGAAAAGCCTGTTGCTAATTACAGGGAGAGAGGTGAGGTGGCTTGAAAAGAGCTGGAGTCAGAAAAACGGAGAGGCCAGAAATACTCACTGCCCACACGGACAGGATGATGTAACGGCAGAGGAGCTGAAGAGGAATTATAGGGAATTATTTGAACTCAAAGAGGAATTGTAAGCAATTATTCATAGCCATGAATGAGTGTTGTGCTATTTGGGAAGATGCAGAGGGGAAAAATAGACCTGGGGGTTTGCTGTAGGCAGTTCCTTGGAAACCTGTGGTCATTGTGCCCCTGTGCTGAAGAGAAAAAAATCGTGTGTTATGGCAAAAGGGAGAGGAGAGCCCAGGAAATGTAGAGCTCTGTGTTGGTGTGCCACACATCCCAGACCCCAGGAGAAAGGTCTTGATGGGGTTCCCTACTAAAGAAATAAGAAAATGCATTTTTTTTATATTGCCTACATGTCTTTTTATGATAGAATATTCCATGACTTTCCTTGCCTGTGAGTAGGGTGAGACAGAAGCTGGAGACAAGCCATGCTGGAGACTAGAATGACCTGTGGGGATCGTGGCTCACACCCCAACCTTGCCAGGGTTTCTGCTTCTCCCCTGGGGCACCAGGTCCTGAGACAGCCCTGGCCAGGATTTCCTGACAGGGGGGGTTTGCCCAAAGTGTTGCTGCTTTTAAATCTTTGGGGGTAAGATGAACAGGCTTCATTCAGCTGTGAAAATTGGGCCACTCTCCTGACTTGAGCTTTGAATTAAGGGGAGGAAAAATCCCTACGTTCTGCTCAAGGTGAGCACAGAGATTTAAGGAGGATCGAATCCACTCTCCATCTCTTCTCATAGAATCACTGGAGGGTTTGGGTTGGAAAGGACCTTAAAGCTCATCCAGTTCCACCCCCTGCCATAGGCAGGAACACCTTCCACTATCCCAGGTTGCTCCAAGCTCCATCCAACCTGGCCTGGAACACTTCCAGAGATCCAGGGGCAGCCACAGCTTCTCTGGGCAACCTGTGCCAGGGCCTCCACACTCTCACAGGGAAGAATTTCTTCCCAATATCCCATCTAACTCTGCCCTCTGGCAGTGGGAAGCTGTTTCCCCTCGTCCTGTGATTCCATGCCTCTCCCATAAGTCTTTCTGCAGCTCTCTTGGAGGCCCTGTAGACCCTGGAAGGTGCTCTAAGGTCTCCCTGAAGCCATGGGAGTCCCCCTGGGTGGGTACAGGGATCCAGGCTGCATCATCTTGCTTCTCTCCCTTGTAAACTTCCTGTCTGTTGATGGGGGAGCTTATATAAACATCATCTCCATGTCGTGTCTGTTTTGTTTGGAGTGAGTGTCCAAAAAATCCCAGGAAACAGCATGTATGTGGTCGGTATGTATTTATTCCTGAGGGGCTTGTCCACAATTTATAGCGAGCATATGGAACAACTTGTGCTTGAGATATTTGCCTTGAGATGTTTGATACATCTGGAGATGCTGAGTTTCTAAGAAGGAGGAAAACTTTGGAAGCTAAAAAGCTTTGCCCAAATCCATTTAGAAGCTCACTTGAAGCTGGGCTATGCAATTTTCTGAGTGATGGATTTTGCTGCATGAGAGTTCTGTTGGAGATTTTTTCTTAAAGCAAACATCAATTCCTCGGCACTGCCAGGTTATTCCCACGCAGTCAAACACAAACCTTCAAAGGAAGAAAGTGAGAGACCTTAATTCAGTATTGAAGTAATTTTCAAATGTGAAAAACAAACCAAATTAATCTGGTACAGCGGCACAAGTAACCAGACATAAACTCCTGCTTAAGATTGGGGTAAAAGGGGGAAAAAAAAGGAAATTACTTTCCGGGGGAAAATAACGTTGTTTTGCTAATTTGCTTGACAAGTGAATTTGTTGTTTGTTTGGGGTTTGGTTTTTTTGGGTTTTTTTGTGCTAAGGAAGCCAGCCTGGTTTTACAGGGCCAAAAGAGAAGTTGAGTCTTTTTGTCCTGTAGTTCAGTTTTGGGGAGGAAACAGAAACTCAGGAGGCTGTTATTGGGAAGCGTCTCCAAATTAACGGGAAACCTCTAATGAACTTTTCCCCATATTTAGGCATCTCTTTGGGCAACCAGAACCTGGAGCTTTCACAGTGCCAGGATCCTGCTGCAGCCCCTGGGCTGGGGATGTCCCTGGATGTGAAAGATCAACCTGTGCTGGGACAGGAAGAGGTGGGGATGGCTTTGCATGGTTACAGTTGCTGTTTATCACCCTTTCCAACCACTCGTGGCAGGAGGAGTGGAAAAAACAGCCTTCAGCACTCCATATAAAACCTGGAGCCAGCAGCCTTGCCAGCCTTACAAAGTATCCTCTGTCAAATGGCTCTTTCATTCATTCTGCAGTGGGGACACGTGAAAATCACATCATTTCCCCAAGGTGGAACAGCAGCGCTTGTCCCTAAAAAACTCCCAGTGCGGCAGCAGGTCACCTGTCATCTGCAAGCAAGCTGGAACAGGGATGATCTTTTTGGGACTGAGCATCTATGGGAGAAAAGCTCAGGCAGCATGAGCCTGAGTGCCAGCAAAGCCTGATGGAGATTTCTGGCTCCCTGAGGAACATAAATAACGTGGCCAGGAATGCTGTCCCCTTCCCTCTGGGCTGGCACATCACCGTGCCCGGGGAGGAGGTGTGTGGAGAGGATGACTTCACAGTGGGTGATGTCCTGTCCTAATCCCTTGCTCCCAAACTGTGACTAGGCACTCTGCACTGACACCCCCAAGGGTGTCCCTTTCATCTGAACCTGCTCTGCAAAGCTCAGACACCAAAGTTTTTGGAGCCTGATCCACTTCCACAGGGAGTGTTTTATCCTCTTGGGAGCAAGTCCATCTGCAGCTTTTCTAGTCCAACCCCCTCCAAATCTATGGAACTTACACCATCCTGTCCTTTTGGCAAACTGCTGCTGTCCAGCCATGTGCCAGGATGAGGCCCTGTATCCAAGACAACTTATGCTCCAGCTCAAAGCCCAGATTTACCTCCATGGGATGCATGAACACAGAGGTAGTGACTCACAGGCTGCTCTTTCTCTGTAGGGATGGGTCCTAGAGCTTGGATTGTCTTGCTTTAATCTGTGTGTGGTTTTTCCTGGTTTATCTGACACCCAGGGGTCTCTGGCCCTCCAAGCAGCAAGGAGAGGGATGGCAAGTTGCCAACAATCACCATCCACAAACACCAGCATTTCTTTCACAGTTAGTCTGCATTATGCTCCCTCTCTCCCTTCAGGGCAATCTAATTCTTTGGAAATTTGGGGTTTTGTCATCTGGTACGGCAGCTCTGATCCATCAATCCATCAGACTTATTGTCCTTTAATTAGAAGGACCTGCATCCAGCCTGGCCACTGGTGAGGTTAGCCAGAAACTAGCCAGAAAATACTTGTGCAATTTATTGGGTGAATGTGATCCTTTTTAGATTCTTAGGGAAGCTTCGTCCACCTTAATGCATCATGGAAAAGGCTGTATCCTGCAAAGGTACAGCCCAAGCTGCACCAATGAGGCTCTAGGCAAACCCTCATCTTTTCCATATTGCCATTCCCTCCCAAATTTGGGTGCCCACCCCAGAAGGTGAGCCCTGGCAGAGCACTTAAATGATCTGATGCCTTAACAGTGGGAATGCACGAACAGGATACCTGGTGCAAGAGTGGCTTTCCCTATGGCATCACCCTGGCAGCTGGATAAATCCCTCATGGAAGGCAACAAACTCAGGGATGTTCAGGAACCATCACTGTGTCCAGCATCTCCCAGGGCCTGCTGACATCTTGTGATGTTTTGAGAGGGTTGGGGTGCATTATGTGGCTTTAAACTGACTTGTGTGGCTATAGAAATATGAGGTTTTGAACCAAGGAATGCCTTGGAGGCAGTGGTTCCCCCCAGCTGTGCTTCGGTGGAGCCTAGGAGCAGATACATGGCAAAAGGGGATCAAATCTTCTTTGGGATTTAACAAGAGGAGCTATTTTTACACAAATGACCTGAAACTCCTCACAGAAAAGCCAATTTGGTATTCAGCTAGGACGAGAAATACCAGAGAGAGAAAGAAAGAGATTTGGGTTTTTTCCCCTGTTAGAGGCCAGCCCTGGCTGGGCTCCACCAGTCATGGGATAGCAGTTGTGATCTTCCTTCTCTATCAACAGAAGGAACAGGGAGGAGAAAACACCAATTTTAAGCCTTCCATGGAGGGGCTGTGTGGGGCTATAAGTGCTCTGAGCTCTATGGGGGCTACTGGGGCTGTGAAGGCTGGGGCTGTAAGGGCTGTAGAGGTTTTGGGGGCTGTGAGGACTAGAGTGACTTGGAAGGTTATAGGGTCTGTGAGGTCTTTCAGGGCTGTGAGGACTTTGCAGGCTATGAGATCCATGGTGTCTCTGAATGTTATAGGACCTGTGAGGCCTGTGAGGGCCATGGGGCCTGTGAGGGCTAAGGCAGCCATGGGGTCATTTACAGATAGGGGAAGGAGTGATTGACAGGTGGAGCTAGATGATTGACAAGTGGGATCAGGCTATCAGACTGATTGACAGACTGATTGACAGACAGATATGTGGGACTAATCAGTCCCACTGATTAGTGGGACTAAGAGTGATTGAGATGGGGGTCAGCCCCTCAGAGTGGTGACAGACAGGGCAGCCCCAGGTGAGGGTGACAAGGGCCAGGGCAGCTGCAGGATTCACAGTGAGGGGAAAGATGAGAGAAGAAGAGTGGGAAAGGTGAGGGGAAAAGGGAGACAAAAAAGGGTGAGGAATATGATGGGAAAGGGGCAGCACAAGACAGATAAAATGGTGAGGAAAATGAGGGGGAAAGGGGCTGAAAATGTGAGGTGAAAAAGGGCGGGAAATGTGAGGGAAGAAAGGGCGGGAAAAGGGGGGGAATAATGGCGGAAAAGGTGAGGGGAAAAAGAAAAAAATGGTCGAGAAAGATGAGGATAAAGGGGCCAGAAAAGGCAAAGAAAAAACGGCCGGCAGACCCAGCACAGTGAGGACGAACGCTCCCAAAGCCGAGCTAGCCGTGCAGAACCTTCCAGGGAAGCTTGGGGTCGCTCCAGGCTTTGGGAATACAGCAAACCAAGGCGGCAGGAAAGGGAAACAAGCCGGGAAGGACCCGTGCCGGACCCTCCGCGCTCCCTGTGCTCACCTGCGTTCCCAGGAGGGCGCCGAGGAGGTGGGAACACGCAGGGCTGGAGCTGGGACACTCAGGGCTGGAGCTGGGACACCCGCCTGGCTGCCACCCACGGCTCATCCCGTCCGCGCCATCGCCGCGCCTTCGGGTTTGTCTTTGGAGAGGGATTCCACTTATTTATTTATTTATTTTCCCGGCGAACAATAAGTAAATAAAGGAAACAACTCAGACCCACAAGGGGAAAAAAAAAAAAAAACACAACCAAACAAAGAACCACGCTGGAGACAGTCCCTGGTGCGGAGCGCGGCTGGAAGGGATCAGCAGTGTCACACCCCGGCCGGGTCCCAGAACACGGCCGGCCCCGGGTGGGGGAATCTCAAACAGAGAGATTTAAAGTCAGCTCTTCCCCCCACAGGCCTCTCCAGTGGGAGTCTATGAGGTTTATCATCTCGTTCCACTCCTCTGCTACAAGCAGGGACCCCTTCCACTATCCCAGTTTGCTCCAAGCCCCGTCCAGCCTGGCCTGGAACACTTCCAGGATGGGGCAGCCACAGCTTCTCTGGGCAGCCTGTGACAGGGCCTCCCCACCCTTATGGTAAAGAACTTTTCCCAGTGTTTATATATATATTGACCTCTTTTCCCAGTGTTTATATATATATATTGACCTCTATTCTTTAGTTTAAAGCCATCACCCCAGGTGTGGCTGGTGAGGGTGATGAGTGGGGCAGCATTTGGGGGCCCTGGAAAGATCTTTTTCCTTTCTCCTTTCTATTTCGTCTTCCCCATCCTTCACCAGTGCATCCCAGTGCCCCCCGTTTCTCCCTGGTGCATCCTGGTGATGCCAGAACAAAGGCATGGAGTTCAGGGGGAAAGGGGTTTAAATTGAGGGGAAAACCTCCTTTTCTATTATTGTTTGTGTTTAAACTGGGGGGAAGACTCCTTCTACTGTGATTTAAATGTTCTCACTTGAAGGAAAATCTGCCTTTTCTGTGTTTTTAGGGGTAGGAAGTAATCGACCAGGAATCCTCATTTTCCAGTTTAAGTGAAAGATCTTTTTTTATGCCATGTGATGGGTTTGAATTGAGGGCAACACCTGCCCCCCCACCCCCATTTTCATCATCTTTAGGTTTAAATTGAGAGGGATTCCCTGTCATCCCTCACCTTTTTAGGGTTAAAATTGAGGGTTATTACCCCCTTCTCCCATCATATTGGTATGGGGCCTGTGGGGTTGCGAGGGCTATGGGAGCTCTAAGGGCTGTAGGGTCAGTGTAGGCTATTGGGTCTGTAAGGGCTATCAGTTATATGAGGGATGTGACAGCTGTGGGGTTTGTTATGGGTTATGGGGTGTGTGAGGGATGTGAGGGCTGTTGGGGCTTTGAGGTTTGTTTGGAGTATGTGGGCTTTGAGGGCTCTGAGGTCTGTGTAGGGTATGGAGGATTTGTCAGTGCTGTGAGGCCTATGGGGATTTTGGGGAACTGTGGGGACTATGAGATCTGTGAGATCTGTGATGGCTGTGGGGGCTGAGAGAGCTCCCTGATTTTCACATTGGTTAGGAAAAATGTCCTTACAGCTTCCAGCCCATAAATGATACTCCACAAACTTTGTTTTTGTGTTCTTGGTGATAGTTTCCTAATTGCTACAGATGTCAGAGCATCATTATCCGTGATAATTAAAGCTGAATGGTTATTTTCTCTAAGTGAGGCTGTTGGGGTCATTCCAAATGAGATGTGGTCATGCCATAACATAATTTAATTGCTGTATTAATAGATGAAACCCATGGCAATCCCTCGTGAGTTGCATACAGAAATAGCAGGGGCATTGTGCGCTCCTTCCCTGTCCTGCCTCTTCTTCTTCAGTGTGATGGTGGTGATAAGGTGTCTTTGTAAAGCTGCCAAGAAACTGAAGGGAGAAGGAATGCCATCCCAGGAGATCTCATGACTCGGAGATGATTGCAGGAGGATGAGGAGAGAGGCAGCGGCATCCAGGAAATTCCTGGGGTCAGCAGCAACGTGCTTGTTGGAGCTCCTGTTTTTGTCATGCTCCTTTCAATAAAGGTCCTGTGACCTCTCTTCCTGTGGCTTTGAAATGGGCTGGAGCTGCTGGTGGATGCTCCTGGTTTGGCTCCACCTGGCTTTTGGAAACTCCTCTAGCTTGGCCAGGTGTTTGGGATGACCCTGTGTTGAAGGGAGCCAAAACACCCATCAGTGTTGGTGGGGTGAGAAGCAAAGCTGGAGCTGATGCTGCTGTAAATCAACCTACCTCCCCAAACATCATTTCAGCACCTCGTGTAGGCACATCTCCCTCTGCAGCACTTAAGGCAGCTGTTTGGAAAATTGGCTACTGGAGAAATTACTGGAGTTTTGCCCTTTGGTTTGAGCAAACAGGGACCCCTTTGGCAAGAAGAAATGAGGATGTGGAAGTGTTGGGTGGCTTCACTGAGATGGTGTTTGCTGTCTTTAGAAGCAACTGGATATTATCTTCACTCATCAGTTTTGTTGAACTCTGATTATGGATTTACTTCCAGTTATCACTTAAAACATTGAATGGCTGGAGAAGGGCCAGGCCACATGTCCCAGATATCAGTTCACAGTTGTCTTACAAAGGATTACCAAGAACTGCAAAGATAACAGCTCATGTGACTGTTATTTTTAAAAGAGTGGCCCTGCAGCTAGAAGTGGATTTCTCTTAAAGATACCCCAGAAATCCATTATTTTCCTCATGTGGCAATAAAATCAGAAATGGAGCCTGGGATCCATCTATGCCTGGTTTCTCAGGAGAGGCTTAGCTTGTGACACTTCCCTCTCCCATTTTGCCCCCAGGTCCCCAATTCAACTGGAATCGAGGTCCATTTGAGCCTCCAGCTAATAGGAAACACATAACTTTTCCTTTGCATCCCTGCTCCTGATTTCCACCCCACAGATGTGTGGTCACTGCAGGGGCTGGTGGACTTAGGCAGACATATAACATCATCTGGCCCTACCTACAACCTGGAATCATAAAGGCTGGAAAAGACTGCCAAGACTGACTCCAACCATTAACCTAACACTGCCAGTTCCACCACTAAACCATGTCCCCAGGTGTGACATCCACATGTTTTTTGAAGACTTCCATGTGACAGTGTCTGCCTGAGTGGTTCTGGGTGTGTGGTTTGACTTCTTTTTCTTTTTCTTTTGCACGAGTTTGTAAGATTTTGGAGCCTTTATTCACGGTTGCATCATGGGGGAGGGAGCTGTGGATGAGCAGGTTTAATTGTCCTCCTTAAGGCAGAGGATTGCTGGAAGCTGGTGATTTCTGGGTCTGAACTGCTACAAAATCCAACAAACTGCTTTGAAAGAGGGAAAAAGAAAGGAAAGAATTCTATCTTTGCTGTTATACACACCGGTGAGCTGAGGGAGGAGAGTTTTCCTGAAGAGACTCTGTTCCCAGGCAGTACTTTGCCAACAGACTACTTTGAATTTATTCCTGCCACCCGGGACATTTCCCTTGAGGTGGTTTTCTGGCTAAGCCAGCCCTTTTTAGGGGGTATTGGCACTGCTGAACGCTTGCATTTTTCACATTTTCATCGCATAGCGGGCCACATCTCCCTGATTTAACGCAACCTCTCTATCCTTTTGGAGGAGAATGTATGGGGATCTGGGGCGGTCGGAGCTCCTGGCGTGATTGTACCGGGAGGCCCTGGAACAGGGTCTCGTTGTGATGTTAATTAGTAGCTATTGACCGCTCGCCGTTGGGATGCAGTGGGGCGCAAGGACTCTCAAACACGCTTACATAAGGACCTGCCCAACTGATGTCTGCCTCCTGCCAATAAACCGATTGCTTTTGTCGGGACCTCTGCTGGACGGGAGGCTGGAAATCAATTCCTGGCTTCCAGAGAGGACCATGCATTCCCGAGATCCAAGCTCAAACACTGCATCTGTAGTCATCACCTTTCCTGCACAAAATCCATCCTAATTTGGATTCGAAATGCTTTTCTGGCTCTGTTCATAAAGTTTGATCTAATATTTGTTTCAAGTGAGTTACCAGGGTGGATAATTCCCTGTGCCCCTGGGTGGGCAGCAGGGATTTTAGTCCCACCAGGCAGAATAGTTTTCCTCTTCGGTCTTGCCGTGTTGCCCCCTGTTTACATTCCTGTCAGGGAGGATAAAACAAAAGAGTACTATCAATATTTGCTCTGATGAAGGTGAGAAATGGGTTTATTTTAATAGCCCTAGACACAGAGGGAGTGTTTTACTGAGCAAGAGAACAGCCTCGGTAGTCGGATACATATTGCAATTTATATCGCTTTGGCTATGGGGTGTATTTAACACTTCTCTTACAATCCTGTCAGACCGTCTCTTCTTGCTCACGGCAAACGAGGGAAGGGCTGCGTCCTAATTAAGCTGATTGCCACAAGCAAAGCTCAGCTGCCCAAATTGCTGTGAGAGCAACGCAGGACGCCAGTCTCTGGTGTGTGTGTGGGGTGGGGGGGAAGCCAGATGCGCTTAAGTTTTCCTCACAAACTGCTGGCGGGGGCAAAATTTGTGTAACGAGAGGAGACACAGAAGAGCGGGCTGGGGAGCAGAGCATCCCGGTGGGGCAGGAGGCACCACGATGGAGCCGGTCCTCCCGGGCGTGCAGGCGCAGCCGCTCCCGGGGATGCTCAGCTCCCTCCCAAAGCCCGTGGCCTGCCTTCCCCGGGGAGGCGTTTGAAGGCTCCCTTTCATCCGCACACCCTGCATCAGGCAGGCAGAGAGTAAACATCTGCCGTAGCCCCAGCCAGGCGGGCGAGGTCTGGAGCGGCTGCAGCCGCGGGCAGGACCCCGGGGGAAGAAGGCAGGGCCGCCCTCCCGGGTAGCGAGGAGTCCCCGCAGCCGATAGGCACCGTGCCAGCCCTGCTTGGCGGCCGGCTCCGCGGGCAGGCTCGCCCGGCAGAGCGGCTGCGGTGCTGCCAGGAGCCGGCTGGCCTGCCCGCAGCTCTGCCCCGGCCCGGTTATATTGGGCAGCCGCGGAGGTGGGGCTGAGCTCTTCCCCCTCCGTCAGCAGCATCCCAGGGTACGGGACAGCCGGCGCTCGGGGTAGCGAGTAACGGGATCGGCGTCAACCCTCGCCACGACGAGATGGGCAGGAAGCTGGACCTCTCCAAGCTCACCGATGAAGAAGCCAAGCATGTTTGGGAAGTCGTTCAACGGGACTTTGATCTGCGGAAAAAAGAGGAGGAACGGCTGGAGTGAGTATCTGCTCTCCGGTCCCTGAGCTGGGGGCAAGCGAGCCAGAACCTCAGGTCCCCGTGGGCTGCGGGGATAAAACAACCTGCTGAGGGTGTGGGCGAGCACACCGGGCTGCGAAACTCAAACACGGTGAATAGATTACGTTATCAGCGGCAAGGTGACACATTGGGGCAGCAAAGGCGCAAACTGGCGCCGTGCCATCGGCAGCGATGCGGAGCGGTGACGCCGCCGCACTTTATGGGCACAAACACCAGGAAATGCCTCTGTGAGGCTTGAGGCCGGTGGGGCTCTCAAGGAGAGATTTCTCCTGGGAGCAGAGCATGGGATTTGGCTCCCTTGCTTTTGCTTCATGTGATGAGTCTCGTGTGTTTAGGGCAGGAGTTGCTCAGTGGGTGCTGGGAGTCCTCAGATCCGTGAAGAATCCTGAAAAAATAACTGAGACGAGTAGCGAACCTACTATTACTAGGAAATCTATTTTAGTAGCCTTAAATAGGCAATACAGGGGGCTCTGGTGTCATGGGAAGGTTTTAGGGGCCCACGGATTGGGAAAAGATTGAAAATCACTGGAGCAGCAAATTCTATGAACTTCTAAGTCCTTATAAACAGAGTCTGTGACAAAAGTGCTGTTTAAAAAATGTTCTGTCAGGTCAGATTAAATTTTGAGCATGAGAAATCACAGGGCTTCAGGTTTTGTTCATGAACTGCATCAGACGCTGAACTTAATAATGCCTTAACATATTTCTAGAAGCTGTGGTGACCTTTCTCAAGGTGTGGCCAAGTTCTCGTTATTCCAGAGGAGTGGTCCATGCTCTCAGACTGGGTCTGAGAAGCACTGCACTCCCACTGAGCCGTCAGACCCTCCTAGCTCTGAATTTTGTGAGTCAGGGCTGGTGCTGATAGCCCCACCACAATGCCTGGAGACCAGGAGCTCATTAGTTCCTCTATCAGATCCAAAAGGAGGGGTGAGGAGTGATAGCCATCCTTGCTTTGGGATATCTGCATCCCCCAAAACCTTTCAATCATGGGACCCTCTCTGTTTACACCACTGGCTGCAAGAAACTCTCGGTCGTGTATTTTTCATCACCCTGATTACTTTTTCTTGCCTAAGAAAAGCCAGCCTTCTGTGGGAGGCTGAGATAATTCAGTATCATCATCTACTGCCTTCCTCTGCTGGTAGCTCTGAAGAGCAGGAAGGAGATCAGACAGGGCTATTTAAAAAAATTATCACCCTGCAAAGGGTGCATGTCTCCCTTGTGATGCATCTGAGCTCAGCCTGGAGGGAGGAGGTGGAGACCTTCATTGCTGTGCCCTGCAGCAAAGAACTGGGCGAAGTGAATCCCTCCCTTACTCGACCTTGGCGCCAGACTGGCTTATCTGGGTCCTCTCTGATGCCCAGCAATCTTCCAAATTAAGTGCCATGCTCTGGGAGATGCAGGATGGGGGAAGGTCTCAGGATGCTCCTACCCACCTGCTCTCTCTCTCTCCTCCTAAGGATCATTTCCCCCAGTTTCTTATTTTTATTTTCTTCTTTAATCGTGCCCTGCAGAGGGCTGGCATTAAGCGTTCTGAACTACAGAAATTTCTGTACTTTCTGGATAATTTCTACGACAGACCAGACCACCAGTCTGGGAAAGCATGCCACATTCCTGAGTGCTGGACATGGAGCTACAGTAGAATTTTCTGCCTGTAAAAAGCTGGAACACGATGTGACATTATGGGAGACCCTGCAGCCTGCGTTCTGACCAGCCCCATTTACTTTTCTATTCATTTAATTTTCTATTCATTTACTTTTCTATTCACCGGGCTTGTCTCAACCTGCCAACCTTGAAGAAATGTCCCATCCACCCCCTCCCCAGCTTGGTCTTTTTCTTCCCTTTTTGCTGCTCCTCTGTATTCTGTTTTTGGCAGAAGCTATTCACCAACAAGGGACAAAGGCTTCAGCCGGCCACAAACTGCACAGGCATGTGAGGGCAATGCTTTGCCCAAAAAATTAAATAATGGCCATTTTGAGGGGTGTCTCCCTGATTCTTTCCTGAAACATCCATGCCCACAACCCTGTATTTGGGGGATGGCTCCCTGCATCTCTCCTGGAGCTCCGTAGGTGTAACCCTGCTGCAGCTGGCATCCCAATGCCACAGATTTATTCATTCCCCTGTGAGCAGAGCAGGGAAGGGGCTGGCTGGTGCTACTGCCAGCAAGAGGAGACAAGAGGCATGCGGTTCCTACGGGTTTGAAACTGGTTTGGCTGAGACTCTTCCTTCCTTTGGCAGGTCTGGTGGGTGAGGGAGGAGAGGTGAAGGGATCCAACCGGTCTCTGGGAACCAGAAAAAGCAGTTCCAGTAAAAAAAGATTGGATCCTGCTGGCAACAGCCTTAGCACGGGAGTGGAAAAGGAGAACTGAGTCCCACCCAAGGGTTTTCTATTTGAGGGTTTCTTTCCAGAAGACGCTTAAATTTACTGCTGAGACATTTGCATTGGTTTGTCCAAACCACTGCTAGGATGGTGAATGGCTGATTATACAAACCAGGTGCTCAGTTTTCTGTCTTTATACTGGTTTTTACGTCTCCCAGACGGAAATGCAAGTTGGTGTCACTCCTGCGTGACCACAAACAGAGGAGTGACATCAAAAAATGTGTCTTGCAGTGCACTGGCAGCTGGCCAGAAAATTCTTCCTCAGGAAAAAAAAATCAAGAGCTGAGCCCTAATGTACAAACTGATTAGGTTAAAGAGAGATTATCTTGATTGACATGCCTGTCCTTCCCACTGCTAGTCACACCACTGCTCCCAGGCCCAGCCAGGCTCCTGCTGTGGTCACCCCGGCGTCAGTCCGGCACTGGGAGCATCATCAGTGCCTCGTGGTCCGCTCTGTGATCCTGAAGCAGCCTCCAGACCTGATTGCTTGAGGGTTTTAACACAAGCTGACTTCTGCTCTGGAAAACACAGCTTCCTAACCGTGTCTAGAGAGAAAACAACTTTCTAGCACCATCCCTGCAAGTCAAACATTTTCCTCTCAGCCACGGCCCCAAAGGCAAACATACCTGAGGTGGTGCGTGGCACGGGCAGCAAACAGAGAATTTTGGGCAGGGCAGGGGCCCCCACCAGCTTGGCAGGCATCTCAGCTGTCCCCAGCAGGTGCTGGGGCCTCAGCATCATGCAGACACTGTTTGCCATGGGGACCTGCTCTGGCAGCCAGGTCTGGATAGTGAAGGAAGCCTGCAGGGATCCACTGCCAGGTGAAGGTGCTCTTGGAAAGCACTTCCCTTGCATGGGATTATCACAAGCATCTCCTCCTGCTGCATCCTCTGAACAGCCAGAACTTTGTTGCACATAATTTAATAAAATTCTGTGCTGAATTTTTAGCACTGGAAAACTATATTAAAAGCCCTTCAAATCCTTTTTAATCCCAGATTTCTTTTCTTCTATCTTTTTCCCCCCCCCCTTTTTAAAACTAAGAATTCCAGAAAGATTTTAATTCTCTGCAGGACTCCACACTTGAAGATTTTGTCAGGCTGGGATACAGCCACAGATTTTGAGATGAGCCACTCTCCCAAGGTTCCTGGCATTAATGATCAACACCCTGTGAAACAAACAGGACAGGGTTTGGCACAATCACTTTTTTTTTTTTTAATGATCCTTGTGGGTCCTGTCCAACTCAGAATATTCTGTGATTGTAATATTAAATCAAATCTATATTAAACTCCAGTTACCCATCCTGAATCTGGAGCCCACTTTGTTGTTAGCTTATTTAACTCGTGATATGTTATTTATTAGATTTGCCTTGCAGCTGTTTCCACAAGCCGCAGACTCGCAACGTTCCCTGGAAAATCGTTCCCGAAATGATTGTGGCACGATGGGCTTTGCCATGTGAGGGTTTGCAGTGAGATAAAAACAAACTCAAGTCCCTGCTTTTGGGGGGGGTGTTTTCTACAGGGAGCTGAAATGCAAGATCGACCAGGAGAGCAGCAAGAGAGAGTTCCTGACGAGTCAGTCCCACCTCAATGAGACTCACTGTGTGCACTGCCTGCAGCCCTTCAAGTTCCTGCTGAACAGCAAACGGCAGTGCCTGGACTGCCACTTCTACACCTGCAAGAACTGCAGCCGCTACAACAAGAAGGAGCAGGGCTGGGTCTGTGATCCCTGCCGCCTCTCCAGGTGCTGCTCCTCAGGGAATCACTGCATGGTTTGGGCTGGAAGGCACCTTAAAGTTCCACCCCCCTGCCCTTCCACTAGCCCACATGGCTCCAAGACCTGTCCAACCTGGCCTTGGATATTTCCAGGGATGGGGCAGCCACAGCTGCTCTGGGAAACCTGTGCCAGGGCCTCACCACCCTCACAAGGAAGAATTCCTTCCCTGTATCCCATCTAACCCTGCCCTCTGGCAGTGGGAAGCCATTCCCCTGATCCTGTTACTCCAAGGCTTTGTCCCCAGTCCCTCTCCAGCTCTCCTGGAGCCCCTTTAGGCACAGGAAGGGACTCTTAAGGTCTCCCCAGAGCTCTCTCTTCTCCAGGTGATCACCTCCAGCTCTCCCAGCCTGGCTCCAGAGCAGAGGGGCTCCAGTCCTCAGAGCACCTTTGTGGCCGCCTCTGGTCTTATTCCAGCAGCTCCATGTCCTTTTTTGAGGGGTCCCAGAGCTGGAGGCAGCTCTGCAGGTGGGGTCTCACCTGAGTGGGGCAGAGGGGCAGAATCTCCCACTCCCTGCTGCCCATGCTGTGGGATCAGCCCAGCACACACGGGGGTTTCTGGCTGCCATTGCACATTTCTGGCTCTTGTCAACATTCTCACCCTCCAGCACCCCCATGTCCTCCCCCCTAGAGCTGTTCCAAATCCATTCTCCATCCAGCCTGTATATTTGCTTGTGATTGCTCCAACCCACTGCACTTGGCCTTGTTGAACCACATAAATTTCTCACAGCCCCGCCTCTCAAGGCTGTCAAGGTGTCCCCCTGGCTGTCATTCCTTCCCTCCAGTGTGTGGCAGCACCACACAGCTTGGTGTGCCAGTGAACTGAGGGAACACTCAATCCCATTGTCCATGTCACCAGCATATATGTTAAAGAATTCCAACCCCATATCAGCCCCTGGGGACACCTCTCCTCACTGGTCTGCTCTGAGGGAGGCTGAGCAATGAGCCTCAACAAGACTTGCCCAAACTCAGCATCCTTTTAGATGAAAGCACGCTGTGTTTTTGTTAAGGTGCAGGTTTTCTGAGTGAGGGTCTGCTCACTGTGAGTGTGTCTGGAGTGGCTGACCTGGGTGTGCCTCCTCTCTTTGGGCAGGATCGTGAAGATCGGCTCCCTGGAGTGGTACTACGAACACGTGCGGTCCCGCTTCAAGAGGTTTGGGAGTGCCAAAGTGCTGCAGTCCCTCTATGGCAGGCTGCAGCCAGGCCAGGGGCTCAGCTCTGCGTTTTTGGGTGAGGAATGGCCACTGCTGCACGTGGGGAATCTATTCTGCACCACCTCGGGGTGCACCAAGGGAGGAACGGTAGTGTTGGTGCTGCTCTGAGTGTCGTGGGGCACCAGGACTGCTCTAAACATCTCAGGGAGGAAGCAGAGGTCCAGGGTTGCTCATTCAGACGCAGAGCAGGTGTTCTTGGTGGCTTTTCTACTGTTAAGTCTTAAGTTTTTACCACAGACTGGAGAATGTAAGATCATGACAGTTGGAAAACACCTCTAGATGATCCAGTCCAACCCAGTACTACCAAGACCACCACTAAACCACAGGTGCTAGATCCATGTGGTTTTTTAACACTTCCAAGGATTGTGGTTCCACCACTTCCTCGACCACCCTTTCAATGAAAAAAAAAAAAGCCCTACCACCTTGTGTTTAATTTTAAATGCCACATCCTTTGGTTTGTAATATGTAAATTTGCAGCCTTTTTTTTCTTTACTTTTGGTCTTTTCATCACAGAGCTTTTGGAATTAACCCTAGCTTAACCTGCAGGATAAAGCCAGCCCTCATTTTTTTCCCCAGGACCTGATGATTTTTACAACCAATCTGATTATCCCCTGGCACTGACGAAACTGTGCCAAAATTAGTGAACTACCTGTCACCATAACTGTTTTCTTCACAGCTTTATGGAATTTCCACATTTCTGATTTTGGTCCAAGAGTGCATAAATGTATGATGATGTTAATACAAGTTAGTTAATTACTAACCAGTCGTCATTCATACAGCTCCTGCTCCTTGGCCTATTTCCTTTGGAAGCCAGTGTGGAGTTAATTCCCATCTTGAGGAGCCACAGAAAAGTTTGCACACATACCATTGACATGACCTGATCCAACTGCTCCAATCACTCTTTTAGCCAGGCCACTCATGGCAGAAATAGCAGGAAAAAAAATTAATGGACTGAGAGACAATCCATGCATTGTTTGCACCGAAAATGCATCAAGAGCACACAAAAACGCAACCAAGCGTGAGGGTAACAGTGCCTTGGGCTGCTTTAGATTGAGATTCTGATGCCTTTTTCAAAGGGAAATGATTTTATTGTTTATTACTTCATTAACGCCAGTGAATTGGCTCGACCCTGGAGAAAGCAAGAATCTCCTCCTGGGATGTATCTCCAGCCATCTGCAGTTGGCTGTGCCTTCCCCTGCAGCTCCCAGGCATGTTGCATCAGCCTGGGGAAGCAGTGGCAAGCAGCTCTTTGACTTTTAAAAGTCAAGTCCCATCTCCAAGCGCTTGTTTTGTTCTCTCTAAAGAGCCTTTTTTAAAATGATTCCTTGTGATGTCTATAGAATGAGCATTCCAGCTAGCCATAGCTCTGAGACTTGCTCTCTGCTCCAGGAACAAGAAGAAAATGTGATTATAAATTTTTTCCACCATTTTTCTCTTTGTTTAGGTCTTCATGACAGAGTCTATAGCCTGCCAGACATTAACAGTAAGTAAAAAAAAAAGGGCATTGCAGCAGAGGGTCTGCAGGTCAAGCAAGGTTTCCAAAGTCTTTTTGTCTTCACACCCCCCTCCCAGCTGTGGGCACATCTGGGGAGATTTGGAGTGGTCAGACCAGGGAAAACATTCCTACACTGCAGTGGAGATGGACTGCAGTGCTCAGCTCCTGCATTGTGATACATCTGGGGTCTCCAAGGGTAGATTTGGACACAACAGGACTTTTAGTTACATGGCAAACTCCAAGTTTGCAAGCACTCGTTATCTCAAAGCAATGGGCCACTGATAAATAGAAGAGCTGGCTGGTGGGAATCAGGAACAGCTCCTGAGCCTTCAAGCACTGGAGTCACCCAGGTGGACCTCAGGGTGCTCCCTGTGGTGCAGGTGCCCCTTCACTTCCACATCTGGCAGGGGAAGCAGCGAGAGGCCAGCCAAGCCTTTGCAAGATCAAGTACTAAAAATGGGCGCCTGCAGATAAAAAAATTCGGGGAGGTACTTCTAGTCTGGGCCTTTTCACCCCACATAAGAAGCATGGCCTCCCCTGCAGGTGCACCGGTGTGACCCCCAGGGTGGGGACTCACCTGCTGCCTGTGTCCCCTCCAGGAGAGTGCCAGCTGCTCACCAGCTGTGACGCCGGGGATGACAGCGATGAGGAAGACCATGTCCTCCGTGGGGCTGAAGCAGAACGCTACAGCAGAGTAAGTGTTTGGTTCTGGAGTTGCCACTGCCTCCCTCCGTGTCCCTGGCCTGCCTTGGGTGATGGTGGTGGTGGCAGTGGTGGTGGGTTTCTGTGCCACTTTCAAAACTGGATCTCTCCCTCTGTTTTGCTTCTCTGAGATGAGCTCCTCTCCCAGTTTGGGTGAAAACAACCATGTCAGTAACGTCGTAAATACTTGTGCTCTGGAAAAAACACCCACTCCTAACGCTATGGACCTCATCAATTAATATAGAACTCCCAGCTCCTACCTGTATAACGAGAACCCACCTGCTTTGGGTTTTATTACTAATAAACTCCCAAATATTCAGAGACATCTGCCTGCAACATCCTTTCTCTGAGGATGGGGAGATGCTTCAGGGCTCAAAAGCATCACCTCTCTGAGCTGTAACCTGGCTCAGCTTTCCCAGAGAGCCTTTATAAACCAGGAGAGAGATTCTCACTCTGCTTACGGCAGCAGTCCTGAGCCAGAGGCTGTGGAAATCAGGAACTCACTTTTCCTTGCCTTTAGCACAAGCACACGCTGTACCTGGCTCTCTTTGTGCAGGACAGGCCCTAATTCCCTCTGCAAAAAGCAGAGCAAACTCAGGCAAACTGAAGACAGAAAGATCCTCCCTCCCCCTTTCCTCACAGTCAACTGTGTCTTACACTGAATTTTCCTTTCTTGCACTTTCTGTGCTAAAGATGTGCAAGACAAAGCGGCTGCTGTCTGTGCACCCCTTTGATTTCGAACTGGACTCGGATTACTCTGCTCAGTCTCGCCGCCAGTCTGTGCAGCTCTCCCCAGCAGCCAGCAGCCCGGATGCTTTCCAGGTACTGGGAGACTCCTGGGGGGTTCCTTTCCTTTCTTCCTCCTTCTCCTTGCTTGCTACCACTGCTCCTTCAGCCTCAGAATTCTTTCAGCTGGTGTTGGGAGGCAATGGTGCCAGTCCCTGACCCCCATTGCTGCGATCTCGTCTTCTAGCTGAAGTCGTTTGCCTCAGGCCAAGTCAGGAGCAGGACATCTGATCCAAGAGAGGATGAGTGCTAAGATGACACAGCAAGAGGTTCTCTGGCCATGTCCCTGCAGATTTCCTTGCTCTCAGCAGACAGTCATTTTCTTGTGTTGTCGCAAGGCTATGGGACACACCCTGGTTTCCAGCGGGTTCAGTGCTCAAGGGATTAAATGAAATTAGGTTCTTCTGCCATGTTCCCATCCAGTTTGGGGCTGGGTTTGCCATGTGGGGGCATTGGGGTGCAGCTGGCCAGCATCTCCATGAGGCACACGACCTTTGTGAGGCTGAGATGAATCCCACAGAGCCAGTGTGAGTGAGGGCCAGTCAGAGGGATGAACATTGGGAGGACAAAACCTGCAGGATTGCTGGCTACTTCTGAATAGGAGACTAAATGTGCCTTAGTATCCAGAGCTTCTGGCCAGGAACAAGGCTCAGACAGATCCTGGCAGTGCAGTGAGCTTTGCCCTGTGATACCACCAAGGGCCAGGGGCTGACCAACCCCACCTTCCAGCTCTGGGGATGAACATGGATGGGGTGACCCTGGGTGTGGCAAAAGATCTTCCAGCCTGAGAGGCTTCAGGTCCAGCTTTTTGGGCCTCTCTTGTTTGGCTTTCCTGGTGAAATTGCACTTTTAAAGTATTAAACAGCTCCTTCTTTTTAATAATGCTCTGATTAAACTCTATTCTTGGGTAGAAATAGGATGTGCCGAGATCTCTAACAACAACTTAAAAAAAAATCTGCACAACTCCACACAAAATTATTAGAATTTGGGGGAAGTAATTAGATCCCTCTTTTTGTTTGTCTTTTTCCCCTCCTCTTGCAGCAGAATTCAGTGTGAGGGCTGGCCTCTGTTAAATTGGGTTTGTGGATTACAGATTATTTGAGGTGTTGGCTGTTCGAATAGGTAGAAGGGGGTGGTGTTTTAGAGGATCAGAGGGTTTTGCAGCCTGCCTGAAGAAACTCTGTGCTTGTAAAAATTACCAGTGCCCCCTGGCAGTGATGGGGAGTATTTCTCAGGGTTCAGCAGCCAGGCAAAGCCTTTGAGTGGGATGGTTAGGAACTTTTATACTTTATATAAATATAACTGGCATTATGAAATGTCAATCCATGCATGTACTGAAGAATGAAGAGCGGAGATCTTAGTGAAGGTCAGGAGAGACAAGGAGTCGTAGAATCATAGAACAAATTGGGTTGGAGGGACTGTAAAGATCATCTCATTCCAACTCCTTCCACTATCCCAGGTTGCTCCAAGCCCAGCCCAAGCTGGCCTTGGACACTTCCAGGGATTCAGGGGCAGCCACAGCTCCACACTGTTCTTACTTTGGGGCCCCCCCAGCTGGAGGCAGCACTACAGGTGGGGTCACACAAGTGGAATCTCCACGGGCAGCTTCTCAGTGTCATCCTCATCTCTCAGTCCTTCCCAGATTTCCCCAACTCAGCTGAAGATGGCTCCCAGGAGTCCAGGATCACGGATGCAGACCTGGTGTTCCACCATGTGCTGCAGGAGCCGGGGGTGAGTGCCCCGGAGCAGCACTTCAGCACAGAGGTTCGGCTCACTGTCAACGCACGGAGGAGCCTGGAAAGAAACCCAAAGCCTGGTAGGTGTCCTTTTGTCCAGGTTCCTCTTGGATCTTCCTGGGACAAGCAGCTGCAAGTGCTGCACCAAAGTGAAAACATCTTTGGGTTTTTTTTCTGAACAACCCCAAAGCCTCTTTGAAGGTCAAAACCATTTATCCATCTGCAAAAGGGATTTCTCTTAGGAAAGAATCTTGCTGATGTTATTTAGTTGTTTAAAGGGCTGATCTTGTTCCCAGCAAAGCCAAAGGAGTTGTTTCCAAGGTGTCCATCCCTTTCATACCTACTGGTGATTTCCAGGGCAGAAACTAGATATGGACATTGCAAGAAACAATGGGATGTGTTTCCTGCTGCAGGCAGGGTTCAACTCCATGGTAAAGGATGTTGTGGCTCCAGAAAGTTTTGAGTTTTTAAGGGATTTGAAGTAGAACTGGAGGCAAGAACTGGAGGTTGCTAAGTGGCATCCTTGTAGCTGGGCAGGGTGTGTGGGTAGGCTAAATGATCTGTGGATCTGTGAGTCTATAAATACCTCCTAAGAAGCAGAATTTGCCTTTTACAACCTCTATTTTCCCTGCAGTGATGGCAGAGCCAGGAGGGTTGGATACTGGCTTGGGCATATGCAAATGTAGAATATGTCCTTCTGTGTCTCCAGTGGCCTGGCTGTATTTTCAGGACATTTGAGAATTCTGGGTAGACCTTAACATGGTTGTTTAAATTCCCATTCCAAGTCCTGCTGGAGCATCACAGCAGCAAGGTCCCCTGGCATGTTAATTCCATTTTCTCTCACTGTTTTCTTCTCATTTGAAATTCTCCTTTACACAGGAGACTTTCCACTCTTTCGAAATGCTCCATCCTAGGCTGGTACCTCTCTAGCCTGAGCCTAAACATCTCCCAGCACCTGGGCAGTGCACAAAGGGCAGCTTCTAAACCTGGGCTTCCACAAAATTGGGAAGGCAGCAGTGGTTTGTGGTGAGGGGCCTGGCTGCTGAGGCCATGACAGCAAGGATGGTGTTCCTCATGGCCCGTGTGGGACCCTGCTGTGCTTGGTGCCGTGTGGGCACAGCGTGTGGAGCTGCAGCCTGCTCCATCCTCAAACTTGGCCTGCCTTGCAGAAGGATAGGAAGTCTGATCTGGGGAAACACCTCATTATTTGCTTGTCTTAAGGATGGAGCCAATGTCCAGGAAGGAAGTCAGGGGTGTGAATGCCTTGTACCTTCCTCTCCCCAAAGGCATCCCCTGGAACGAGCCGCCCCGTGCCCGGTACTCGGCAGACATGGACACCTCCGACGAGGACGTGAAGGGAGCCCAGCTCCCATCCCACCACGTGAAACGCCGGAACAGAGCCTCCTCCCAGGAGAACATCAGCCACTCCTCAAAACAGGTATCAAACAGCCTCTGCCCACACCACTCCCTCTCAGCTGCAGAGGAGAGGAGAAGCAGCAATGGCCAACTGGGGTGCGCTTCTCCAGTCGCAGCAAAGAGAAAACCAGGCACGGGTTGGTGCTTCCCGCTGCCCATGCTGCCATCACAACAACAAACCCGCCTCTGTTGCTGCTCATTTTCCAGCTTGTCCTGATTAATCTGAGTTACTTGTGGGTTCTTGTGTCTCCAGAAAGGATTTCTTAAATTGAATGTGCCACTGTGTCAGGTTTTACCTTCTTTTTGCCAGGGTCAGGATTAAATGTGTGAGACGGTGTTTCCTGTTTGGACTCAGATGTTTATTAATTCTTATCTATATTACAGTCTCACAAACTGCGAGTTCTACAGCACTTCTATTTAACAACTAAAAATGGAGCTGTATCTCTCTCTCTCTACAAGGCCTTTTAAGGATTAACTGCCTAATTAAGAAATGACACTTAAATTACTTTTACTTTTAACCCAATAACCAACCACCCGTGGCCTGCAATGCAGACTTTTCTATCTAATTACAAAATGCCACTTAGATTCATGAAGAGGAAGGTGAAAAAGAAGGACTAGCTTCTGCCCTAAAACCTCCATTGTGTTTTTATATATATATATATANATATATATATATATATATTACTATATTCTAAAACCTTAAACTCTAAGTTTTCCACTGTGTGATATTACACACTTCTATTCAAACTGCACACCCACAATCCCAGTTCTAGCATTCAATTTTGGAAGCCTTCTCCACAGCTTCAGGTCGAATGCAGTGTTTTCTTAGGGGCCAGTGCCTGTCAGCACAGAAAGTCTAAAATTCTCAGCAACCAGGTTTCCAACACCAGTGTTTAATAATCAGATGGAGGTCTGGAGGTGGATATTTAATAAGCACCAAGATCCTTCTCTTCCTTTGCAGTGTGTTCCTGCCTCAGTAGGACTGGGTCAGGATGACCTGTCACGTACCTCTCCTGAATGATGGTAATGAGGGGAACAGCCTAAAGAAAGGTGTCAAACAGGGTCTAACCTTGTGTTTTAATTGTCAAGCAAGGGCCTGCTATTCCTGGTGCTGCCTTTGGTGAGGATGGTAGTAAAGCTGTTCTGGTTCCTCAGATCTCATGATCAGCAAAATGCAGGGTGGTGTTTGGCTACAGATACAGGGGCAGAATCGGTTTTCAGTCTCACATCTGGTAATTTTGCACATCTTGGACCCCTCTGGGTAATTAAAGTGAGATCTGTGACCACAGCCATCCCTTAACACCACACTTCCTGTGCCTCGGTAGAGAAAGCTTCTCTTTGCCATTTACTTCTGTGGGCACATGTTTTAATTAGTAAATGCCATTCCTTCCTCAGCCAGCAGTAAATGGGAGAACCCTGGACTGGGTGTCCTTAATGAGGCCACGCTATGTTAGGCATGAAATGTGCACCCAGTGGGGAAAAGGGACCAAATTCCTACCAACAACTTCCTCCAGGAGCCGGGCAACCTCCCACGTCAGGCTGTGGTTGGCGCCCTCACACCTGGAGGAAGGCTGGCGTGGAGCTTTGTCACTCTAATGGTGAGGAGGCATCTTCTCACTCCCACTTTACCCCCATTTGCTCTTGCGGCAGCATTCAGCTCATTAGCTTAAACAGCTCCCCCATCCTCCCTGCCCTTTGTGCTGCGGATGTGTTTACAGCCAGCAGCTATCCTCCCACCCGGCCTGCTCCTCACCCAGCTCTGTGCTGGTGCTGGGTGCAGAATCATGTTTGTTAACCCTGTAATATCCCACAGCCTGGCTTCACATGCAGTGTGGTCCTGGCAGGCACCTCGTTGGCATCTGAAGGTTTCAAGGGGTGAACAACTCAGCTCTTTGACCACACAGATGAAAACTCTCTTCTTCTAAAACTACCTTAGGGGCAAGTTTGTCAAAATATGGTTGTTTGAAAGCCGCTTTTGCTTTAGCTCTGAAGAGGATACAGTGCTCAGTCCCAAACACAAGAAACTTAACTTCTCCAGTTAACTTCTCTGGAGCAGGGAGTATTCTCTAGTCCTGTGACTCCAGGAGCTGAAGACTCAGGGACAAAACTTAAATAAAGAAACACTCTATTTAAAAAAGCACTTAAACTTGATGAGACACAAAAAGAAGCCCTGAACTGGTAACTGTGTGGGTCTTTGCCTTTAGGTTTTTAAAAGTGAGGTAGGAACAGGACCGAGCCACAAGGAATAACTCAAATTTATCAAGTTTCTCCCCAGAAGCCACCCTGCTGTACCTCAGGGGAGCTCAGTGGTTCTGGATTCCCAAAGCTTTGATGCTGTCTGGCTCCTCTTCTTTATATTAAGCCTCTATTAGAGGCTTGGGTAGAGTAACCTGTCCTCCCTCCTCAGCAGCAAGGGGTACTTTCCCCTACCTGATGTTATGGGCTGTTCTTTAAATTTATTCCCCTTAAATGTTTTAATTCAGAGCACAGTTTGCCAGCCTTTGTAACACTGAGAGAGGTGCAGGGTGACCCAGTCCCTGATGGAGATGTGCCCTAGCAGAATGCCCTTCCTGCATTAAAGCCAGCCTTGACTGGGAAGGAGAATGAAGCTTTTCAGCTCCTGCCCTGGTAGATTTCCATCAATATCAACAGCAGCCGTGCTTTAGGCTCTGATCTCTCCCAGTCTCTTCCTTGTGGAGATAGGGCAGTGGTGACTCCTGGTTTGTCACCATCTCTGAGGCTGATGGACCATCAGAGGCTTCTTGATGCAAGACTAGGGCCTTAAACAAGACTGAAAAACCACTTAGCAATGGACTGAAGTGCTTTGTGCCAGTGGGTTTAATGCTGCTTGGAGATGCATTCAGTTTGGGGTGGTAATGACAGCTCTGCTCTCCACAGTGCCAGGTTTTTATATTCATCTTCCCTTAAGCAGGTGCAAGCACCCCTAGCTGTTGTGAGGGTCTAATTAATCAAATGCTGGCAAGCACAGAAAGTAAGTGAGAGGATGGAAATTGTTACAAAAACAAAAGCCTGCCCCTCACATCTCTTTGTTACCACCCTTGCTTACTGCTTTTACTGTTTACTCCCCTTTGAATGGGCAGAAGCCACTTAGAACAGCAGTGATGCACTGGTAGTGTCATGAAACAGGCAATATTTATCATCATTTATGTTTTATTTGTCTGGATCAAAGGAGAGAGACTTAGGTTTTTTTTTTTCAAAGAAAGAAAAACTTCAATTTCTAAAGGGGAAGGAAAAAAAGAAAAGGCTTCCTTTAATGTTTTCAGTGATCATAGAGATGTTTTGGTTTAAATGGATCTGAAAAATATCTCAATCCACCCCCTTGCCATGGGCAGCAACATCTTCCACTAGCCCAGGCTACTCCAAGCCCTGTCCGGCATGGCCTTGGACACTTCCAGGGATCCAGGGACAGCCACAGCTTCTCTGGGCACCCTGTGCCAGGGCCTCCCCACCCCCACAGGGAAGAATTTCTTCCTAATATCTAATCCAAATCCACCCTCACTGCAAAGGTTTGTCTTGGTTCTTGAACACAGAAAAAAAGTTCTCTTTGACTTTCAGGATTTTGTCTGTCTTCAATTTCTCTGCCCTTCTCTCCATGCCCCATTTTCAGTCAAAAGAGCGAGGGAGAAGAGAGGGGTAAATCAATGCACCGAGATTTCAGAGAATTTCAAAGTGGTGGGGAAAACTTTCAGGTTTGGTTTTTCTACTTGGATTTTTTCCGTGGGGAATTCTTGCCCTCTTCCCTCTTCCTCTCCACCACTGCATTGTCAGGTGTGTGATGGGGTGGT
The DNA here is from genome assembly GCA_008694505.1 of Cyanoderma ruficeps. NCBI lineage: Eukaryota > Metazoa > Chordata > Aves > Passeriformes > Timaliidae > Cyanoderma > Cyanoderma ruficeps. Next base: position 2,837,152 of record VZDJ01000029.1, on the reverse strand, counting down.
TACAGCTTGAAAAAACATTAGTAGGAAGTGAAAATGGATGTCGACTTGAATTTGGAGCAGCATGGGAATGGTGGCGAGATGGGTGGCTTTATTGCGGGCTGGTGCTTTCATTGGTGATAGAGTTTTGCATTCACTGCATCAAAGCTCCAGATGCATTGGTGGGAATTGTCTTGTGCTGGGGGCTCAGCATTGCTTGCAGTTTTCCAGATCTGAGGTTGCTCTGCACCTCCTGGAGCTCTGTGGCATTTTTAAGACTTTACGTAAAAGATGGTATTTTTTAATGTCTTTTAACTCTGCCCACGGCAGCAGTGTCCTGCTGCTTGCTTTCCTCTGCTGGTTGCACTGTTTCCTCACTGTCCTGGCAGTGGTGGCTGGGCTGTTCTCTCCTCCTTTTCCCTCTCTCCCTCTCTCTCTCTCNCTCTCCCTCTCTCTCTCTCTCTCTGCCCTTTCCTGTAGATCCATGAGCTCAACACTCGCATGTCCGCAATCGAACGCGTGCTGAACCGCTTGGAGGAAAAAATCCTGACGCGCTCTGACGAGGTAACCGGGCAGGAATCCTGCAGGGATGGCCTGTGGGCTGTGCTGCTCCCTTCCCCTGGCCACTGGAGAGGCTCCTCTGAAGCAGCCAGCCTTGCAGGGATGGACAAAATCATAGAAATGTTCAGGTTGGAAGAGACCTCTAAGATCGCTGAGTCCAACCATTCCCGTACTGCTGCCAAGGCCTTCAATAAACCCTGTCCCTAAGTGCCACAATGGCCTGGGCTCTTTGAGTTCACTCCTCTGTTTTGGCCCTGGAGGCTGTTCTCCAGTCCCAGGCGATGGAGTGCCTTAGAAAACATTGCATGGCAGGACGGAAACAGCAGGTGATTTAACCCCTTTAGACCCCATGCAAACCAGTGCCTTCCTTGCCCCCTCTGCACAAGGAAAATTTGGTTTCAGGCTGATGGTTCACGAAGTGCTAATTTCAGGGGGTTTGTTAGGTGGTGTCTGTATCTGCGGAGCTGTGACAGCTCATTTGGAATCGTGGGACACTCAATCAGTGCCTGTGAGGAAGGCACCTGGTGACTGCGACTGTGAGAGCTGAGTCAAGAAGCATTTCTGCATCTCTTCTGAGCTGCCCTCACCTTACCATGCCATCAAGCTTGGAAGAAAACAGCTAAATTAAGTTAAAGCTGAGCAACAATGTAGAATCTGTGAATACTTAGACCGCTTAACATTGATTTTTGGGTTTCTAGTTTTAGATTCTGCACTCTTTTCCTTCATGAGAAGCCATCACCACTCTGGCAGCTGATGGCTCAGTAGAATGGATGGTGATAATTACAGGCAAGGCCCCCAGGCATGGATGAAACAATGCAATTTCTCAATTTTTTTTCCTAAAATTCACAGTGGGAAATGGCCACGATTTTAATCATTCAGGGTTTCCACCAGTAATCCTGACCAAGGCAGTAAGAGGTTTTCACAGTGTCAGGTTCCCACCGTTTATTCCCATATCCAGGGCAAATCCGAGCACAGGCAGTGGGGTCTAAACGGCTGTGGGACAGGCTGATGTTAACCAAAAAGCAAAGCTTTCCAGCAGAAAGGATAGCAGAGCCCTGGAATGGGTTGCCTGGGAAAGAGATTGCCTGCTGCAGGTGCCACTGTTGGAGGCTGTTAAAAACAGCTCAGACAAAACCCCACCAGGTATGACGCAGGTAATTGTATTCCCATCTTAATGCAGGGGTCAGCAAGTTCAGGAACTTCTGGAGATCTCTTACAGGAATTTAATAGGTTTCTTCTCCAGCTACCATGAGTTGTACCTAACAACAGGAGTGGGTGGCAGTGTGCCGTCTATCCTGAAGGGAAATTTGCTGTGTGGTTTCTCATCCCAAATGAGATTACCCAGAGGTTCCAAAAGTTACCTCAGGGAGTGGCACTTCCTATGTCTGCTTCCCTCTCCCTGGTGGACCTTGTTTCTGGGTTGCTGTGATCTCTGCCCTCAGAGCCACCAGCCGTGCCACGGTTCCTAACAAAAATGTGGTGGGTTTTGGCCCCAAATCCCTCATGCCCACATTTTTAAGGGTGGGGGAAAGGCAATTTTCCACAGAGAAAACCAAGCAAGTTCTGTGCATGGGGAAAATGGGAGTGAAGGTTCTTCATGTCGAGGGTTTGTGCTCCTCAGTGAGGAGCTGGAGTGCAGCTTGCTGGGCTCTGCTGTTCCCTGGGGTGCTTTGAAAGTCCCTCTGTGCTCACACTCCTTGAGCTCCTCTGCTCGGTGAGCGAGTCTGGAGCCGGGCGTGCCCTGCTGTCCACCTCTCACACCACTCCCTTCTTCTGCTCCTCCAGTCTGTGGCCCCAGAGTCCCACAATGACCCTGATGCTGAGGAGGAGGAGCTGAAGAGGAAGCTGGAGGAGTTGGCCAGCAACATCAGTGATAAAGATGTCTCTTCTGACGAGGAGGAGCGTGAAGAACAGAAGAGAGCGAAGAAACCAGAGATGAGCTCCTCCAGTGATCACGTGGCCAGGGATGTTAGAAAGGTAATCTGTGCCCTACCACCCACATCATTCCAGGTTGCATCCATGATTCCTTCTGCTCTCATTGGTTTATGGTTTTACACCATGAAAATATGACTCTTCTGCTGTCCCACACCTCCACCAGGGCTGTGTCTGTGTCTGCTTTAACAATGTCAAGGGCTAGGGAAGGCCCAGGGTGTTAGATCTGGACATTTCTCCTTGTGGGCTCTCCCAGTCTCACCCAAGAGTCAAAAGTAAAGCCTCTGAGAGTTCTTGCAGGTTACTGCCTGTCATGGAGGGCACAACCTCCACATCTACTTAGAGGAGTTTGTCCCAGGATCTGGAAGTCACTATGGAGAAGAGCCCTTGAGGTGAGAGGAGAGTTTGGTGATGATTTAGTACTGGCAGACTTTGTCAGGCACCTGCTACAGCCTGAAATGTCTTTTCTATACCTCTCACTGCTCCTGAGTCCCTAAATCCCTGATCCCACTTCCACTCTGCTAGATCAGCATCTCTTGCATTTCCAGCTCTGTGCTGACTCCTGTCTCTACTCAGTGGTGGGTGACCTGTGGGGACATGGATCAGGAAGAGGAGGACAGGTCACAGCACCTCTGCAGTGTGTCCCCAGTTGTGCAGAGGCTCCAGGATGATCCATTAGCACAGATGGAGAGGTCAGCATTCCCTGTTGGGTCTCTGAGGGCTGGTTTGTTCATCCCCTCCCTCCTGCCTTGGCTGTGGAAGGGGGATGTGTGCATTTGCTCCGGCACCTCCACTGCTGGCAAAGGAAGGAAGCAGGCACCATGCTGCCCCTCTCCTCTCCTGAAAAGCTCCACTCATCCGAGGCTGTGGTGACTGTCATGGTGCCATGAAGCCTCCCTTTAATGTGCATTTCTTCCTCACAACACAAAACCTGGTGGGTTTGGATACCATTTGCTGTGCTCTCTCCCTGCCACTGGAGCATCCTTACCCACAGCACCCCTTTTTCCTGAAAGCTGCTTTCAGGTGATTGCTGCCTCCAGACACAACTTCTGGTAGGTTGAACAATCTGCATCATCTTAATAACCATTTCTAATAAAGTGCAGATAAGTGGTAACTCATCGAGCCAAAGTGACTTAGTTTCTGCCTGAGCTGCTGAACTGCAGCAGACAGAGGCTCAAGCCCTGAACTGTTTGTGTGGTATCAGTGTAAGAGTCTGGTTTCTCATGAAATGAAACTTGGATCCTCCAGATTTGCTACTTTATTTGCCCCCAAGCCCTGCTGTGAAGCAGGGAGGAGTATTGAGATAGAAATGTCTGCAGCAGCTGGGCCAGCCTTGTTTAAAGGCTGTCAACATGGATGACGTTTAACAGCAACTTTCCTCATACTTACAACAGATCCAGCTTTGGATTTTGTGTGATTCTGAGGGATTTTTCATATGAGGTTTCTCCAGTCAAGAGGAAATCTTCTAACTGGGGGAGCACTGTGATGGAAGTACACGAACCTAATGGGAAATGTGGAAAAACTCTGCTGTACCATGAAGGCACCATAAAATGATAAAAATGTCATCTGGACTGAGTTAGCTGGTTCTCTGGAGGACAGCTTGTCCTGGAAATACATGCAGATGTAAACACAACCAGCACATATATCACCCCCATCTCCTTGGTTTCTAGGGAATTATCAGCTGGGAGAGAGATGATGAGTTTCTTGGGCCCATTTTTACCTGTGTTTAGCACCTCATCAAGCCAAGGGCAGCACTTAGGGGCATTATTGCCATCAGTGCTCCTTGGGGTGGGAAGAGAGGACATTAGCCCCAAGTTCTGGCGGTGTGGCAATACAATCATTTTATGGGGTCTGCTGGTTTTTATTCTTTTGCCACAAACTCAAGGAGTTGTTTGCATCCCTGCTCAGGCCCGCTGAGGTGTAAAGCAATATGCTGCAATTAGATCTTAACTGCTGCGTAACCGAGTGGCCCTCAGGTGGCCAGGTGCTTCCAGTGAGGGAAACATCCCTCCATAACCTATTTTCCAAGCCTTTTAAGGTGACTGCTTTTGTCACAGCCGTCCTGCAGAAAAGCACAGGCCGAGATCAAAGCTCTGCATCCGCCCGGTGGAGAGCCCTTCAGGAGCAGCGTAAGCCCGTTAATTACCACTCCTCCCTTTCTCCACAGCTCCTGGAGGTCTGGTGCCCCTCTCACCCCTGGCTTGTGTTGTTTTATACATTAAAATAACATCCCTATTTTTTCCCCCCTTCCTCCCTCCCTCCCTCCCTCCGCTTGGGCTCTGGCAGAGGTCGTCGGCTCAGGCTCTGAGTGAGATCACGGCCAAAGTGCTGAGGGCCATAAACGCCACGGAGGAAGCGGTGTGGGAGTCCCTGCATGGAGAGAGCCAGGGCTGTGCCCTCCCTGCGGGGCAGCCTCCAGGCCTGGCACATGGGAAAGAGGTGGCCGAAGTGTTCCGGGAGCTTGAGGAAAATGTAAGGCTCCCCAGAGGTTTTGGGCAGCAGAGGGTGGGAATATAAAGGAATAACCCCCCCCTCAAAATTTCTTGTTAGTGGGTAGGTCAGCTGAAAGGATGGTCAGCAGAGGGGTTAAAAAATCTGCTCTTAGTGGATGCTGCAACAGCAAAAGCAGATGCTCTGTCTCGTGGCTTTCCTTTCCTTGGTTCCTGGTCCTCTGGGTAATGAGTGTGGTCCCCACCTTGCTGTAGCATCACTTTGCTGGACTTCAGCAGTCCCTGCTCCAGCAGAACTTGTGTCCCATTCCCTTCAGTTCCTCCCCAGCACTGTGTTTCATCGAGGGGTTTATGGGCATGACCCACCTCTTCAGTCAGGCTGCTTGTGCCTGGGGCTGATGGGCTGGTGCAGGTGACCAGTTCACAGCTAGAGCATAATCCCCCTGCAAGGTTTGTGTGACCCTGGAGCACTGACAGCTTTCTTAGCCACTATAAACCCCTAGGAACTGATTCCCTGTGGAAATGGCTTGCATCCCCAGTGCCCTGTGCCAAGCTCCAAAGAAACACGGGAAATGTTTCTTTGGGGAATGTCCTGCAATGGGAGCAGGGTTTAGGACACACTCTGTGGCTCATCTCTCACCGGGGAAAGCTTCTAAGTAAAAGCAGGGAGCTGCAACACCTGGATGCTTTCTGGCCAAACACAGCATCCCAGGAGAAGAGGGTTGGATGCATGAGGGTTTTGGGGTTCCCCCTCTCTCAGGAGAGGGGATAGGGCTGGGAAGGATGTGAACTTTGGGCTTAGTGCTGCTGCTGCTGCTGCTGCCAGCTCGGGACAGGGGTGGGTAGACAATGGCCCTGGGAGATGTTTGTCATCCTGCCACTCCCTGGGGGATCCTGGCTGAGTCACAGCTGGCTGGCCACTGTTCTCCTCTCCAAGGCATGCCACCCACCTTGGAGGGCACTGGGAGAGTCTGATGAGCCAACAGCAAATCCCTGTGACTCAGGTTGGGTGGTGCATGGCCTTAGGATTTGCACTGGGATAGGGGGGACTTCTGGGAGTGTGGTGCTGTGATTTGGGGGGATGAACTGTAGTTCGGAGCATGCAGAGGGGTCCTGCCAGGCAGTTTTCCACAATGCCCAGCCCAGGGAAAGCTGAGAGGGCTGGAGGGGCAGCAGTTGGTGTAGCAGTACTGAGATTTTGGGATCAGTCAGCAGAACAGTGGCCACATCTGATCCTCTGATGTGATTGCATACTGATGTGTTAATGTTTCCTGAGCTGCCTTGCTTGGACCTGAGTCCCTGCAGTAACCTGGGAGGAGACAAGTGGCAGTAAAACCAGAGGCTTTATCGGGATAGATCCTTTTACTCTTCTTCTCTAGGCAGCAAAGGGAGGACAGTGCAGGCTGACCCTGCTCCCAGCAACACAGACACCCTGAAAACACACTGAGCAGGTTTGGAAAGTCAGTCTGTCTCCTTCCCAGCTCTGCCCTCACAGGACACAGCAGCCTGAGCTGGTTTGCAGGTACCTGCTCTCCCTCTGAGCACACAGCACAAAGTGCTGCTGCTTCTAGAGCAGGTCACAGAGTTTTGGTCCTTCCTGTGTTCCCACTGAGTCTCCTACCACTTCACACTGTTGGTAATTGCTCTCAAAAAGCCCAGGGAAGGGAGAAAATGAGATGAAAAGCCGTGTCAGAGCCGACTGGTACTGTCTGTGCTGCAAGGCAAGAAGGCAGTCGAAAAAGAGTGGCAGGAGCTGCTGCGTCTGGGGCTGCAGTCACGCCAGGAGAGGAGAGGAGAGCTCCAGGAAGGTTAATTCTTCAATGCAACTTTCCCTTTTGCTGTGTTTCAGGTGTACCTGACTGCTGGAAAGACCTACCAGCTGGAGAAGACCCTGAAGGAGCTGGAGGAAGGGGCTCAGCACAGTGGCACTACCGACTCGGAGCTGTCGGAGCTGGAGGACAAAGTGGCCTCGGCAGCAGCCCAGGTGCAGCAGGCAGAGAGCGAGGTGAGGGCCTGACTCTGACAGATGCTTTGCCCAGCCACTGATGGCAACCAAAGCCACTGATGGATCCTCCAACCACCATCTGTATGTCTCTTCTCCTCCCTCTACAGATATCGGATATTGAGTCCCGGATTGCAGCTCTGTCTGCTGCAGGGCTGACGGTGAAGTCTGTGGAAAAGGCAAAGAAGAAGTCGAGCGTGCAGGTGAGGATGGAGGGTGCTGGTGGCTGTGATGTACGTGCTCCCCTGAGCTGTAGCTGCTGCCCCTGGGTGCTGGGAAGGGCTGCCTGGCCCATTGAGCCGTTCCCAGCTCTCCCCATGCTGCCATGGCAGACTGAGCTGTCTGCCTCCTCTTGCACCCCCAGAGACACCTCTGCCTTCCTCTGTCCACAGGCTGTCTCTCTCCATTCTCCTGCTCCTGCCAGCAGCAGTCCTGGGGAGTCCCTGGATGACATTAAAGTGAGTGTGTGTTTCATCACAGGCTGTGCCTGTGGCACAGCACTAAGCCTGGACACCACCAGGGTCTCCAGGGGGCTGCCATCAAAGCAGTGGCCTCAGCAGAGACCTCTGCCCTCCCATCCCTTCCCCACAGCAGTCTGCTCCCCTTCTCTTGCAGGCAATGCCCGGACTGCAGAGGTTCAGGAGGAAGTTCAACAGTCCCCTGGAAATCACCAGTAAGGACCCTGCCCATGGGAGAAGGGGGCCTGTGGGTGGCTGGGCTGGGCTTTGGGGGATGCTGATCCTCCCTCTCTCTCTGCATCCAGCTGCAGTGCAGTGCCCTTCCCTGTGCTCACGGCCTGCTGGTAGGACAGCCACAGGGGAAACCTGTGGTGGAAAACTGGGAAAGGAGGCAGCAGCTGGCAGGAATGGGGACAGTGATGGGAGAGTAGAGATCAGGCTGAGGTGGCTCCATGAACCAGGAGTCTTCTGCAGCCACCCCAGAGTCCAGGAAGACATGCCTACATTCCTTTGTCTGTGGCATCCCATGGGCTCTTGGGCCTCAAAGCCTCACCTAAGCCCATCCTCTCTTCTCACAGCAATTTCTCCCTTGCCTGGCCATCTTGGGAAAGGTATCCTTCCCTGGATGACATGGAAGTGCTTCAGACCAGGTTGGATGGGGCTTAGAGCAACCTGGTCTAGTGGAAGGTGTCCCTGACCATGGCAGGCGGGTGGAACAAGAGGGGATTTCAAGTTCCTTTCAACCCAAACCCTTCCATGACTCTGTGAATCTTGACCCTGCTGCCCACCCAACTCAGCCACTGGCCTCTGCTGGGGGGCAAGCAGCCCTCCAGGGCCCAGCTATGGGCAAACAGCAGCTTGGGAGAGCTTCAAAGTAGATGGTGATCTGAAACTTGGCACAGCAGCTTGTGTGGTAGGGAGACAGTCACTGGAAATGTTTCATCCTGACCAAAATCGGGGAGGCCCATTAGGAAATTACTTTTCTATTTCTCCCTTATCTCTCCTCATAAGCTTAAAGGCAAGAGGAATGGCTCTCCTTCCAGATAATGGAAGATGAATGGAGGAAGGGGGGAAAGATCATTTAATGCAGAGGTGGAACAGCATTTCCCCCATTCACACAGCCAATTAACAGTGCTTTTCCCCAGACTGGAGCTGGTAGGTGGAAAAGTCCCTTGTCCTCATCCTGAGGAGGAGTCATCTGCCCTCCTTCCTGCAAAGGGCAGGCAGATAAAGGCAGCCCGTGGGACACGTCAGCCCTGCGAGGAAATAGAGGGATTTGCAATGGGGACAGACGTCACCAGGCAAACCCAATCCCCCATGCCTGGGATGGGCCAGGGGGTGATTTGGTCTCTTCACCGCCCTGCCTGGCAGGGCAGTCACTTGGAAAGTTGGGCCTGAGAAGGTGCAGCTGGTGGAAGTCGGTGGCAGAGGAGAGGAGATGAATGAACAGTTCAAGAGAGTCTGACAGGCCGGGGCAGTGAGAGCTTCTCCCAGGCTGGGGTTTTGTTGTGCCACGGAGCTTTCCAGAGCAGTGGACTGCAGCCAGGCTGACCCAGTGGGGGATTAGTAAATCCCAGGTGGCTTGCTGGGTGGCTGACACCTCTGGTGAGGTGTGTGAGGACCTGCTGCCCGACCCTCTTCCCTCTCGGCAGGTTTTGACGACTCCTTTGACCGCAATTCCGTGTACCGCGGCTCGCTGACGCAGAGGAATCCCAACGGGAAGAACAGGAGGGTGGAGCGGCTCTTTGCGGTACAGGCCCGGCCCCACGGGAGGGCTGCAGGCCTGCCTTCCATGGGGCCTGTCCTTCCCCACTTCCCCCTCAGGCTGATGGAGCCCTCAGCTCCCAGGGCTGCCCCACCCTGCTGTCTGCTGAGGGCAGGAACAGCCGGGCACCACCCACTGAGGGCCGGGAAAGATGGACATCTTGGAATTCCCTGTGTGGCCCATGGGATGGGGCAGGGGCTCACTCCGTGCAGGGGCAGCTGGAAGGGATAAGGAGCAGGCTGGGTTGGCTCAGGCTGGCATGGACAGGGTGGTGGGCTGAGGTTTCTCCTCCCTGTGCCTTGCAGAAGCCTGTGATGACCCACCTGTCCTGAGGAGGGGGGATCTTCCTGCTGCTGCATTTCAGCGAAGATGCAAGACCTCAGCAAAGCAAAGCCTCTCACAGCCTTCCCTGCAACACTTTCTCCTCCTTCTCCTGAGCCCCTCTCTCCCTGAAACCCTGGACAGAAAGGAAGCCAGAGGCCATGGGCAGGAGGCCTTGCTGGGAGTTGATGGGAAGAGGGGCAAAGCACTGGGGTGCAGACATGTGGCCAGGGGCTCTCAGGGGAGGATGCTGGAATGAGACCTTGGATTGAGGCAGCTCTTTGTACTGGCTCGGCCAAGGGGGCCAGAGAGGTGCAGAGCAGGAGTGACCTCCTTGGAGGGAGCTGTGACATCCAGCACAGGGACTGGGGCAGGGACACTTCGCAAAAGTTCTCAGTGCCAGTCCCTGCTCCCTCCCAGGCTGCTGAGCAGGGACAGGAGCTGACAGTGAGTGTGCAATGCCCTTGGGGTACCCCAGGTGGAAGAGAAACCCAGGCATCCCAGTGCTGGGATTCACATCCCAGTGGTGGTCCCAATTCCCTGCCATGGCCCGTGGAGCTTTGCTTCCCTCCCCTGAGCAGCAAAGCAGGATGACAGCATTGCAGGTCCCCTCACATGGAGCACTTGCTCTTTGCCCCAGGCCATGCAAACACCCACTGAGGCTTCTGCCACCTGTCTGAAGCAGCTGTGGCCATCTGGGGATGGGAGGGAGGTATGGCCTGAGGGAAGAAAAGTGGGAGGAAAGGCTGGAGGGCTTGCTTGGGATTGGTTTGCCTTTCCAGCTCTTGAAGATATCTCCACTCCACATGAGCCTCTTAGGACCATCCCATCCTTTGCAGGGGCTGTGATGACCTTTGGGGGCTGCAGCAGCCCTGGGCCCCTGGTGTCACCCTCCCCCAGCTCCCCCAAGATGTTTGTTTTCCTCCAATACTCAACTCTCCACATCCACTGAGCCCCGTGGATCAGCACCAACCCCATATCCATGACCAGAGCATCAGGATGGGCAGGGGGTTGCTTTCTCTTGCAGGTCACTTTGGGAGAGGTTCTTTGCTCCTGTACAGCCCCCACTTTCCTCCCTCCTTCCCTCCCTCCCTCCCCAGTGGGCAAAGTGGGGAGGATCACTTGCAGCTGGAGCAGGGATATCAGACCAGTGCTGACAGTTTTCCGTCCATGGCCACCCAGGCTGGATCATTTTAGGCAATTCCTGTGCATCTGAGCTAAAATCACTTTAATTACAAGCAATAGGGTGAATTCTCATGCAAGTAACACATTTGTTTGGCTTTGGTAGTGGTAGAGGCTGCTAACAGCCTAGGAATTGGTCCTGTGGCCATCCCAGAGAGTATTTTAAGTCCATTGTCTGGGCTTCCCAGCTGGAAACAAAACCAGTTTCTTAATTTAAAATTAAATCCTTCTGGCCTGAAGCTCAAAAGGGTAAGTGCAAACCCCTGCTGTCACAGAAACTCTCCCAGACACTGTGGCTTCCCTGGATCCAGTGCTGGGATGGCAGCTCCTGGGCTGGAAGAAGGGAGCTCCACCAAGATCATCCAAAGGGTTTGCACCCACCCTTCTGGCCTCAGGCTTCAGCCTTCACCCCAGCCCCATCTCTTGCCTGTCTGGTTCCAGCCATGACTCAAGTCCTTCCATGCCCGGCCCTGTGAAGGAATCCTCACAGGGAACCTCAGCAGTGCAGACCAAGGCATCGTTCAATAGCCACCCACGTTGTCCTTTGTTGGTTTCCCGACCCATTTGCCTGTGTAGAGATTATAATAAACGTACACTAAATCATGCAATAAAGCCAATTTTGTGTCCAGAACCACCCACCCATTTCCCAGTGTCTGTTTTCTCAGCACGCTCGAGTGAAGGCTCCTTTCTCTTCCCGTGGAATCCCAGAATGGTTGGGGTTGGAAGGCACCTCACAGCCCATCTCCTTGGACCCCCTGCCAAGGCCAGGGACACCTTCCACTAGCCCAGGTTGTTCCTTGAACACTTCCAGGCATGGGACAGCCACAATTTTCTGGGCAATCTATGCCAGGGCCTCACCACCCTCACAATGAAGAATTCCTTCCCAATATCCTATCTAACTCTGCTCTCTGGCATTGGGAAGCCATTCCCTGTGCCCTGTCACTCAAAGTCCTTGTCCCAAGTCCCTCTCCAGCTCTTCTGGGGCCTCTTTAGGCACAGGAAGGGGCTCTGAGGTCTTGTCAGAGCTTTCTCTTCTCCAGGTGAACACCACCAGCTGTCCCAGCCTGGCTCCAGAGCAGAGGGGCTCCAGCCCTTGGAGCACCTTTGTGGCCTCCTCTGGACTTATTCCAACAGCTCCACGTCCATCTTTAACCATCCTGTGCCCTCCTTGCTTTAAAACTGGCCAGGTGGAGCAGAACCAGCAGCACTGAAGGCAGATGGGAGCAGATGGTGCAGATCAGGATGGCCACATGACTGGTCAGACAGTGGCCACAGAGCCACGGGTGTGGTGACTGTGGGTCAGTGGTGGCCAGGGCTGAGGCCAGGTGGGCAAAGGGGATGCACAGGCTGGTGCTGAGGGAGGCGCTGATCCTGAAATAAATGCACTGCTCCAACTTGCATGGAAACCCTGAACACAGTCTGGCAGCTGAAGCCACAAGAAACATGAGCCCACAACATCAATGCATGGCTTTAAATCTGTATTAAATATTAGCAGCAACCCTGGAGTAGAGAGAGACCTGCTGAGCCCGGGGTGGGCTGAAGCCCAAGGTGGGGCAGGTTCTCCTCTCCTCAGCTCTCCCCCTGCCTTTCCTGCACATCTGTGGCAATCCCCCTGTGTCCCACGCTGCTCCTGTCACCTCTCCCCAGCGCTGGCTGTGCTCAGGCACTGCAGCTGGGCACTGCATGACATGGACTCTGCCCCAGGGCAAAGCCAGCCCCACACGGGGGTGGCAGGCAGAGCTTCCCCCTGCCCACACCCCACTGGTGTCTTCACAATCCTGCCAACAGAGATGTCCCTGGTTTGGGATGTCTCTAGTCCCACTTTTGCCTGTTTGAACACCAGCTAACCCTCACCGTGTAGCCCCAAGCTGGCTCCTCCAGGGTCACATCCAGCAGAATAAACATCAGAAATCTTTAAAATCCATTTAAAATGGGAGTGGGGGACCGGAGGGGTGAGGATTTGGAGCTCTCATGCCGGGAGAACAAGCCCATTCCTGCCAGCCCGTGTGCCCCAGCACATTGCCTTCCTCATGTCTCTGCATTTAGTGTTCTGCCTTCCCTAAAGCAAGTTTGATTTTGTTTGGGGTTGGTTTTGTTGTTGTTGTTTTTTGGTTGGTTTTTTTTTGGGGGGGGGGGTGGTGTTGGGGTTTTGTTGGTTGGTTTTTGGCTTTATGTTTTTTGTTGGTTTGGTTTTTTGTTCTTGTTTTGGGGGGTTTTTTTTGGTTTGGGTTTTGTGGGGGTTTTGGATTTGGGGTTTTTTTGTTTGTTTTTTTGGGGGGTTGGGGTTTTTTGAAGGGGTTGAGGTTGGTTTTTTTGGGGTTTTTTTTTTT
>VZDJ01000029.1:2681384-2823760 GCA_008694505.1 Cyanoderma ruficeps | reverse complement strand
CCACCCACCCACCCATCCATCCCCATTTGTGGCTCTGCAGCCTCTGCCATGTGCAGCCAGCCCCGCATTTCTGTGGGGTCCCACAGGTTTACTGGGGGTCCCAGAGAAGACCAGGCCTGACCTAAGGCACCAGGCTAGGATCAAAACCTATTTTCCTGACCATGAGGTTTGTGCAGCTCACGTTTGGAGGTGATTTTTTCCTTAGAGGTGTCAGTCCCAGCAAAGCCCCTGGTTTTTTCTGATGCTTCCCCCTTTGCTGCTGGCCCAAGGATGACACACATCCCAAATCCCAATCCCATCTCTCCTGCAGTGACATTGGACTCTTCAGGAGGGCTCAGAACACTTCACAGCCAAGTCACTGCGGCCTGAAGGTGCTGGGGATGAAGCTGGGGCTCATCTGCCTCCTGTGGCTGCTGCTCATCTGCCTGACCCTGCCTGCCACCCGCGGCCGTGTCCTCGAGCGCTCCATGGAGATCAGGAGTAAGGAGAACAGGAGTAAGGGACTCTCCCCAGCCAACCCTCTGCCTGCAGCCCCCTCTGCATCCCCAGGCTCAGCTGCACTTGGGGGGTGAGGAGCTGCTGCCACTGTGCAGGAGCACAGGTCTGCTTTGAGACATCCTTTGCAAAAGCTTTTATCCTCCTCATCCCCCTTCTCTGCTCCCCTGGTGCTCGCCATCCCCTCACTCGTGGGCACAATGCCCCGTCCCTTTCCATGTCCTCCAACCCCCTGACGGATTCTGGGCTTTCCCCTCGCAGACCCGGACATCGACCCCTCGTGGTACACGGGCCGCGGGATCCGGCCGGTGGGGCGGTTTGGGAGGAGACAAGCCCTGGGCGGGGGCACCCGGCCCGGCCGGCCCGGGCAGCCCGGCTGTGCAGCCCCCCACCCGCACCCCCACCCTCCCCGGCAGGAGCTGAACCCCTAAACTGCGGCTGACAATAAAAACCCTTCTCCTCTGTGTCCCTGCTCCTCTGTTCCAAAACACAGTGTGGCTGGGCGTGGCAGGGTGTGACCCCCAAATCTGCATGGTCGCCATGGTTTGCTGCCTGCCCTGGAAGTGTGTGCAGTGTTACAGCCCTTCCCTCTCAGGTTTATCCCCTCACACTCCAAGAAACACCCTAAAAATAAGCTCAGAGGGATCCCTTTCCCAGGTGTATCCTCTGGGGTCCCACAGCTCCCCAGGGTGCCCCTGACACCTTCATTTCCATGAGCTGGGGTCCGAAACAGGAACCCCATTTCTGTGGAGCTGGGGTCAGAAACTCCTGGGGAGAATGTGATGCTCTGTTCAGCCATGCCCCAAAACCTGAGAGACTATTGTCCTGCAGACAGGATGAGTGGTGCTGCCTCTGGAGAGGGCATAGGTGGTTTTTACTCCTCTTGCAGCCAAGGTGAGTTCCCACAGTCGACAGATAATTGTGCAAAGGGGAGGCCCAGCAAGGCACAGAGCACTGACACCACATTTCGGCTTTGGCCCCGTTCTAGCTCAGTGACTGCCCCCAAAGATGGGCTGTGACCCCCTGTAATGGGGTGAATGGGGTGAGGAGAGTGCTGGCTCTGGTCACTGCCACCTCCAGGCTTCCTGTGGCTCCCTACAAGCTGACATGCAGGACAGGGAAAAAAAAAAACCTAACACGCCTTTAGGGAAATATTCTCTTTATTTGCAGCCTGGATGTAAAACCACCGGGAGATTAAACCCTCCCTTTTCACATGGAAAAGGAGATGGAGGAGGTGACAGCTGGGGGTGGGGGGATGTCACCAGTCAGGGTTGGTGGCAGTGCTTCTGACAGGTGATGCTTTTCTTTGGAAATGGAAGATTGGTGGAAGAAACCCCTGTGCTTTATCTTCCGGCTGAAGATGGTGCTAAAGGGTTGAAGAGGCCCCGTGTGCCCAGGATGGGCTCTGAACTGGCTCTGAGAGGGAGGGTGGTCAGGCTGAGCTGTCCCTGCAGTTCTGAGCCCCCCCTGCTTTGTCACTGCCCCTCATGGAGGTTGGTCCAGCCCTGCTGGGTGCAGTGTCACGTCCTCAGCTCCGGCAGCACCTCGTCCTCTCCCCACTCGCACTCAGGTCCACGGTCGACCTCCCCTGTGGGGATGGCTTGGGTGCCTTCTCTTTTTCCCTCCTCAGGAGCTCTTGGACTAGGAGGAAACACAGGGCAAAGGAGGGCTCTTCTCTCCTCTCAGTGGTTGGGACGCAATGGCCACCCCGTGTCCCACCCCAGGGACCACCCCGCAGTTCCCTGAACAGCTGAGCTGGGGACACCATTGCAGCTAGATTGGATGGCAATGCAAAATAAAATTGTGGCTCTGGGAGAAGGCCTGGAAGCCCCCTCTGACACTGGAATATCATGGGATGGATCTGTCCATCCTTCTGCCTTGAGGGGCGGCGCAGGCTGGACTGGCTGGGAGGAACATCTCAGTGACAAGCAGGAGCAATGAAGGGTCTGAGCCTTCCAGGGGCTTGTGACCATGGTTCACCTGCCTCTGCTCTCACCTAGAGCCATCCCATAACTCACCTACAGACATGAAGACATCATTTACTTGATGGTTGGATTTTGCAGATGTCTCCATGAATAGGAGGCCTTTTGTTCGTGCGAACTCTTCCCCCTCCTAAGTGGAGACAAGCAGAGTTATTCCCCTGCCCCTCTGGGGCTGCTTGTTCAGTTTTATGGTGGATTTCACGGTGGGCCAATAATTGTACAGGGACTTTGGAGGTGTCTGAAAACCTCTTAAACTCTTGGCTTTCCTTGGAAATTTTCCTTGGGTGTATCCCAGTGTTTTCTGTGAGGGGTGATGAGGGAACCCCAGGCACTCACCTCAGTAGTGACCTCTCGCTCAGCAGCCAGGTCTGTCTTGTTGCCCACCAGAGCAATCACGATTTCATTGGGAAGGAATCTCTTCTCCAGCTCCTCCAGCCACAGCTTTGCTCTGCCGAATGTTTGCTGGAGAGATGGAGACAAAACCACCCAGTGATCTGGTTTTGATTTAACCCCTTTGTCTCAGACCAAGCTGGCTGAGTGGCACCAAACCAAAGAGGGTGGGGAGGTTTTGATTGCCCCTCTCAGGGAAACAGGTCACCAGCCCTCAAACACATTTATAGATAAATCACCCTGGGATGAGATTCATGGCAGCAGAAATCACCCCTGGGTGGTGGCGTGGTGCTGCCAGGGGCCTTACCTTGTTAGCAATGTCATAAACGAGGAGGGCAGCATGGGCATCCCGGTAGTAGAGGTGACAGACACTCTGGTACTTCTCCTGGCCTGCTGTGTCCCAGATCTCAAACTTGACAGTGGCCTCATCCAGGTCGAGTGTCTGTATGAAGAAGGAGCCTGCAGGCAAGATGCAGGGGGTGTGTTCACTTGGAGCAAGAGCAGGGAGCTCAGAGCCCTTGCCCTGGGCCCAAACCCGTCCTGAAGGTCGTTAATGATGTTCTAATGCACAGAATCCAGGGGGGACTTCATGTGATCACTGGCACTGAGCTGACGTGGCCCTTCCTGGCAGCAGATTTGGGCGGACGACACCAGGTTTGATGTTGGATAACTCTGAGCTTTGCAGAACAGCCCCCAGACAGAGAGGCAGCTCCACCTAGCTGGAGGGGCAGAGCTGTGAATGGGAATATCCACGGAAAGGGCTCCTTTCCTTCAGGGAGCAGATGGCTGCTTGTGGACCAGCCAGGGAACAAGGCAGAGGGACAAGAAGAGAAGTTTCACTTTGCTCTGCTCCACCAGCTGGCTCTTCAGTTACAGGTGGGATCACAGCCTCTGTGCCTGCTGTGACTTCTTAAGGCACAACCCAGGTGCAATCACGTAAAATGAATATATATAAAGTCTAGGAGCTGTAGCACCTAGGCAAGGGGAATGGAAATTAGGTGATCTCTAATGCAAACCATCCTCAGAGACCCTCCTGGGGCACATGAATAACTGGGAAGGCAGCATAGCATGCAAAGAGCAGATGGCCTGCACAGTTTACTCATTTTGCTGCTCACCTGCCTCTAAAAAGCAGCATGAAGCTGGACCTGTGTGATGTGGATGTGGCTTTGCTTGTGGCCCGGTGCTGAGGAAATGGGGTGCAGACATGTGAAGGGGGAGGTTCTGGCTTTTGGGCAAACCTGCACCACATTCCAAAGTGGGTCTGTGCAAGGTGGACCAAGCAGCTCTCCTGCATCCCACCCTGCTGCAGGGATGGGTCCAGAGCCTCTGGTCTCTTGTCCAGAGCCATGGAGCTGTTGGAGCCACTCATTCACTCACATCCCACAGTTGGCAGCAGGTCCTTGAAGTCGTTTCTCATGTATCTGTAGGCCAGGCTTGACTTGCCCACGGACATGCTGCCCAGCAGGACCACCTTGTACATGTAGGAGGGACGAGGCCCCTCCGAGGAGGTGCCTGATGCCACTGTCTGTGCCATGTCCTGCAAGGAAAACAACTCTGTTCAATGGATTCTGCAAGTGATCCCAGGATCAGCTGAGCCTTCTGCAGCAGCTCCTCACTGGCAACTGGGCAGGTGGGGCTTAACTCCAAAATAGGCTGAAATAAAATCAAAATCGTTAATGTTGTAAGTTGCAAATTTAATGCATCAATGCATCTGCCACTGTCAGTTATGACCAGGAGGTGGAGATGTTTAAGAAGAAACTTGATGCCAGAAGCCTCCTTGAATGTAGGCTGGTAGATTGGTGCATCTCCTTTAACAGGAGGAGCTGGAGGAATTTCCTGGGAGAGGGGAATTCCTTCTGGTTGTGCCTTGCTCTGCAGGACATCTCCTTCCCCAGAGTCCTGGTGAAGAGCTTCGGCTGTGTCCTACATTTATCCTGGTTTTAGGAATTACATCAGGAGAGCCTCAGGAATGAGAGGCCCTGGCCCCAGCAGCCCTGAGGAGGAGCAGCACACAAAGCAGGTGGCAAAAGCCACACTGGATGAAGACTCCCAGCCAAACCAAGCCCTTGGAGTGCCACCCCCATGTCACCCCAGAATGTGACTGCAACGCCCCGCTGTGCCCAGGGATGGCAGGGAAACACGGACCCATAACAGTGAGTGCCTCAAACCTGGCTCGAAGAGAGCTGCTGCAGAGCCTTGGCTGCACCCTGGTGGGTGGGAGCCCTCCCGGGTGACACGTGTGTCCCCTCCTCCCAGCCCTGAGTCGAGGAAGTGCCACTGCCCCGCTGGTGGTGGGAACTGCCGGTGCAGGGCAGCAAACAACGCTTTGCCTTGCTTTGCCCTGGTTCCTCCTCGCAGAGCTCCTCCTCCGAAAATACTCAGCTCATGTGGACAGCTATAAAGGAGAGGGGAAAGTTCACGGGGTGTTGGATTGAGCAGGATGCCAGGGTGAGCTCTGCTGGGAGTGAGGGACTTCACATGGAAGCAAGCCCTGGTGAGGCAGACAGCAGGGATCTGCGAGACTTATAATGAAGAATTGGTGCAATTTCTACCTGGGCCTCAGGAATCTGGCTGTGGAACCTCTTGCTGGAGAGCAAGAAGTAATTTTTCAGACACCTACAGCAGCACCGGCAATGCAGCTCCTTGCTCTCTGCAGCTCCCTTCCCTGACAAAAGCCCCTTGTTCCTGTGAGCCGCTCATCCCACGTGTCTCCTTTATTCTGCCTGTCCTCCCTCTGCAATCTGGCAGGCCCCAGACCTTTAATTCTTCATTAAGGCTGTCATTAGGAGCATTCCTGGGCTGAACCCAGGTCTGTGTCTTTAGATCCAAGTAGTTGTTCTGCTGAGTGAGGTGGGCTTTAATCCCCCTAAAAAACCACACAGGTAGCATCATCTCCCCCAGCTCATGCAGCCCTGTGATGAAGAGCAGGATCACAGTTTGTGCAGAACAGCTAGTTAGTCATATTTTTCAAGCAGGAGAAAGACGAGCCCTGTGTCACAGCATAAATGTGCTCCTTAGGGTATTCATTACATACATTTGCCTCTTTGTAGGCTGGAAACAAGACTGCCATCCATTCTGGGCAATTATTGCCAGTGATAAGCCATAAAACTCTCTAAGGAAACAGGAAGTGCTTGAAAACTACCTGAGGTTGTCTACATTAAACACAGTTTCTCATCATTTCCCTCTGCTGCCCTCTGTTCAACCTTAGAAAGATGGGTTGATGCTGGAACAAAACTCACCTGAGATCTACAATGCAATGAGTTTTGCCAAAGCTCACTTGAAACATTTTTTTCCCCCATGTTAAGAGGCACAGGGGGAGTCTCCCTGCCCACCTGAGGAGGATGGCAAGGAACCAAAACAAGTGGCTTTGTCCTGCTTCAATGGAAAACAGGATTTAAGGGGAAATGGTGGGGGCTTAATCCTCTTTTTTTGTTGGAAAAGGAGAGTACAGAGTAAAACCCTGCACTTGCTGGATAAGGGACTGTGGGAAAAGCATCCAGATATCTACTATCACCAATTTGGAGAGCAGCCTGGGCAACAGCTGAGGTGGTGCAGGTCCTCTCCTTGTGCCAAGAGGCCACACTGAGGGGCACGGCAAGCTCAACCTGCCCAGATCCAGTGTAGTCAGAGAAAATAAACCAAATTATCTTCAGTCAGCTGTAAAAACCCTGATGGTGGATTTAGTCTCCAGGTACAGTTTAGTATTTTGTGGCAGCTGTGTCTAGCAGCAGATATGAGGGGCAGGCTTGCTTGATCCTACAGCTGTCTTGAAGGTGAATTCCCAAACAGCCACAACACGAATTGTTTCTCACTTCCTAACAGAGGATTAAATTGCTGCACCCAGGAAATTGTGTTCAGCATCTTTAATCTGGGCTGGAGGGATCCTGGTGTATTTATTGTCAGGGGATAAGCCTTTTATTTCCAAAGGAAAGCAGTAAAAAAAGAAAAGTCATGCATACCTTTGGGGATGGAGTCGCTGAGAAGTCTTATTTAAAACCCTATTTAGCTTCTTGGGAAATTAATGTTGTTTAAATGTAATGATGTCTAACTGGTGTCTAAGCTTTTCTGGGTCCTAATACCATTAAAGTCATTTGCTGAGTATCTTCAGGGGTCCAAGAGTGAACCAGAACAAAAATTACTAAACACCTCAAAAAAATTACAAGACTTCAACACTTAACTGTGTAAGTCTGCAGTATTTAACCCTGCAGGTTTTGGACATGATATTTCAGGTTCTTTCAGATTTAGATACCTAACTTCCCCTCCTCCCAAGATTGTTGCCATGCACCCACCTCCCCAGTTAAATTCTAGCATTGAGGTCAAAGCTCTTCTCTGCCTTTGGGAGCCTCCTGCTACCTGCTTTAAACTCTGGCTTAATGAAGAGGATGGCCACTCAGAAAGTTCACTTAATCCAGGGTTACCAGGGGATACAAAAATCCCAACTGCAAAGACATAATGTGTAAATATTAGATTTACACAATGATGACTTCTCAGAACAAGCAGCTCCTCTCCAAGCCAAGAGGAAGGGAATGAGGATCATTAACCACGCAGGGAAGTAAGGCAGCAATAAACGGGACCGCCCTGGGCTGTGGGAGAGACCGAGAGCTCTGCTGAGACCTCCCTAACAGCTCTGGGAGGATGGGGGTAGGGAGAGGGCTTCCTAAAACCTCTCCTCTTGGGCAGGGGGTCGCTGAGGACCGTGCCGCCCTTCGTGCACCCTTCGTGCCGTGGATGTGAGGCTGCTCCGTGAGGATGAGAGCATTTCCTGGAGCTTCCCCTGGGAAAGGCACCTTGGAGAGGGCGGGTCGGGGCTGGGGCCTGCCCGGTGGGGAATTCCTGAGCGGAGGATGCCTTTACCTTCCCGAAGCCTTGCTGTCCTGCCAGGGCTCCAGTCCGTGTGTCAGGGGCGGCAGGATGACGGCCCCATCCGTGTGTTCCAGCCTCTCCGTGCCGGGAGCAGCTCAAAGCGAAAGCGCCGGCTCCGGGAGCGGTGTCAAAGGTGAGAGAGGCAGCCCGAGATCAGTGAACCTTAGACCTGACACACGGTCTAAGGTCTGGCAGCCAGGCAAGACGGAGCAAGGCTGTTGTCACAGCGGCCATGCCCCCAGCACTCCTCTATCCATCCATCCCTCCCTCCGTCCTTCCCTCCCCACTCCCCACGCTGGGGTTTGGCGGTGGGTGGGTGGATGGATGCATGGGCGGACAGACAGATGGATGAATGGGTAGGTGGGGCTTTCCCCATGTCTTGGGATCCAGGAGCAGCCCGGCTACCAAGGAAATGCGAGTAAAACGCCCTCGGACCACCCAAGGTTTGAGGATTAGGGAGGGCCGGGTGCAGCCGGAGTCATGGCACATACGGGATCTGTCCTCTCCGGATTTTTATAACATGGCAATTTCTGCTGGCGAACGTTACACTTGGCTTTGGTCTTGTGCCAGGTACACGCTCAGATATCCTGGCCTTGGAATTGCAGAGGGGATTTGTTTTGTGGGAGAAGACACACCTACTTGTCTGGCAAAATCCTTCAGCTGCAAAACAGCAGCTCCTGAGTTTGGGAGGTACAAAGTGAGCAAAACCTGAGCATTTTACTGCCTGTTAACTAAGGTAATAGCTGGTTACCCCAGGCACCTGGGGCTCAGTGTTCTGAAGGCTGCTCTTGTTTAATATCTTGAGAGAGAAATCACAGCGTGTTATATTACATTGGGGTAGCGGCTCCGGAGTGAGAATGGGAAGATCTGATAATTAAACATCTGAATGATGATAGTTCTGTGTCTCTGTCACTCCTCTTGTCATAGTCAGTGTCTTTCCTTCAAGTAAGATATCTGAAATTGAAAGACTTGACAAAATCTAGTCCTAATGGTTATAGGGAACAGGGTGAAAAGCAGAAGCCCTACAAGAAAGCTTAAAAACAATATCATCCTTGTCTCGTCTGTGTCTTGTGACTTCCAAGGCCTGAGCACTGTAGTTCAATTACTTCCCATTTCAGTGATGAAAAGCCATGTACAGTTTACCTTCCCATCAGCTCCACAGAGGCTAGAGCTGGATTTGGGGATCCTTTGAACAGAGTTCCTAACAACCGTATGAATATATATTGTTTTTCCAGCTGAGAAACAGTTTAATGTGCTCCCACCCCTTTCTTATAACTTGTTCCCCAAAGGAGCTGCCTTAAATCCATTTTTTTTCCCAGGGTTTTGGATTAGTCAGTCCTTCAGTGTGAGTCTCTATGCCCCTGTGCACAGCTGCACTGGTACAGCAAGGGGGTAGGAAGATGTTTCAGGGTTTTGGAAGGGCTGAGTGTGGATACCTTGGGCTGGGGTTGCTGCAGCAGGAATTCTTGCCCACAGCAATGATTTTAGCCACTGGTTTGGACCTACAGGCTCTGGTAGCATCATGCACCTAAACTAAGCATCTAATTTTTAGTAGAAAAAAAGGGCTGGGAGGCTTTGAAGCCTTATGAAAGGATGGCTTTGTCACTGCTAAGAGAAACTTCATTCCCAGCTTGTGCTGCTCTGTTATTTTCATACCAGTCTCCTGTGCCTCAGCAGATATCTCATCTCAGAGGCTTTTGTGAAGGGCTTTTAGAAAAGAAGGTGGTGGGGATGAGGTGCACAAACAAAATGCCGTGGCCTGGGTCGTGTAAATGCCCTGGAGGCCTCCAGAGCCCAGGGAAGTGTGTCCCTTGTGTGGGCTGGGACAGCCTCCCCTGGAAGGCTCTTCTACAGCTCCTGGTGAGCCAGACCCCACTAGAGGGCACAGCTCATCTACCATTTAACACAGGGAGGCTGCTGCTGCCCAGTCTCATTTCTGAACTGGGCAGTCAGACACCAGCCCATGAGAGATGACGGACTGAGGTCTCCTACCAGAAGTGTGGATGGACAGCCAAGCTTCTCTTATTCTTTGTTCTCCAAACAACTGGAAGGTGAACATCTCTGATAAGCACTGTTGCAGTGCCAGGGAGCCAGAGGTTTTCCCCATGTATCTCTGTCTTCTTGCCTGCGTCTTGTGAGGGAAAATATCCAGGATGCTGAGGGTCAGACCTCCTTCAGTGGTGAGTGGTTTGCAAATGAAGACTGTGGCTGCATTGATACTGGATGGGTAGAGCACCTGGAGCATCCTGCACACACCTAGGGATGCACCTTGCTGTGCTTGTGCAGTGAAAGGTTCCTCATTTGAGATAAATCTTACTTGTAAAAACTCAGCATGGGTTGTTTTTCTGAGGTTTAGAGACTGCATTTCATTTCATGGTCGACTGATGTAATTACATCATGAGAATTCAGAGGATGGGTCTGGCCACAGGAGTGGTGTGGATCAAATACACCTGGAGCCCCCTTGTAGGCCTTTCCTTACTGCTCCACCTCAGCCTTTTAATTTGATTTTTAACTGTGAAGGAAAGGCTGACATGTCAGTGGTGCACAAGAATTCCAGAGGAGGTCAAAATAAAACTCCCAGGCTAAGCACACAAGAATAATTCCAATAATCTTGTATTTCTGGCTCTGCCTGCTGTGTAACTTTGAGCAGGATGCTTCTCCTTCCTCCTTTCTCTGAGTTAAAAGAGGCACAAGAGATCTTTGTAGGGCAGTTTAGAAACTCGTGGAGGGTCCTTTTTCAGTGGTTGTGTAGCACTTGGTTCTCCCTGACTGTGACTGCTGTGAGGAAACATCGATATGGGCACTGTAAATCCTCCCTTGCTTAAGGAAGAGTGGTTGTGTGGGAAAGGCAGCAGAGTCTGGCAATAGAGGCACAACCCTGAGCTGAAAACAGAGACTGAAACCTCAGGTTTCCCACTTGTTTGCTGTCTGCCTGTAGGAAGAGTTCTTTTCTCTTCCCTGACTTGTTCCTTCCCTTCTCCTTGGGCTCATCCACATGGATTCCATATGGTCCCTGGTGTGCCCTGTGCAGGCAGCCCAGCTCAGGAGGTCTGGTCACTATCAAGGCTCCCACGCTGTTGAAATGATGCTCAGACTTTGTATTGCTCTGAAATTATGCTCATCTTCAGCATTTTTGGACCTCTGAGGCCCCTGAATACCACAAAATTGTTCCTGATGGGTCACTTTGTATCCAAAACACTCTCATTTCCTATTTTTTTCAAGGACAAACACCTGAAAATATGGTCAGCAAAATAAATTCAAAATAATCGATCCATCCAGAGGTCACAACAAACGATGTTCTCAAAACTGTTTGCCATACCTGTGCTGTTAAACATGCTATCCCTTGTTTACGTGCTGGTTTTCATACAAAACATGGTTAAGGAGTTAAATCACAGAATGGAAATGCTTGAAGTGTCCCGGTCTTTGCTGTTCCTCCTCTTCAGTGTGCGATGAAGTAATGAAAACCCAGGGTGTTCCACTGGTGCTCATACAGGCAAGGTCTCTCACCACTGCCATGGAGCATTGAAAGACCATTTTGTTTTGAGAGCAGCAAGGGTTGTGCCTTTGCTAATGAGAAAAATAGAAAAGATTGAAGTCCTCACTGTTACAGTGATAAAATGTTAAGACATATTTTAAGGATTGGTGGAGTTGTAATGGTGAACAGATCATTTACACTGTGGCTCAAAACTGTGAGCCTGCCCTGAACTGCTTTAGGCCTCTAAAATGCTCGTCTTCCTGTATTAATTATTAACGTTGCTAAAACACTCCAGAGATTGGCCTGGAAACATTAAACAAGCTTAATATTAATAGCTCCCAGATGATAAGTGATGGTGAACATTAGCATGTGTTAAAGACCGAGGAGGGAAAATAACTACTGATTACAATAAACATTTGAAGTCTGGTGGCATTAAATTACAAAAGGAATACAAGTGTGAACCACAAGAAAGGCTTTCCTACAGCATAAGAGGCAGGTGAGATTGTTTTCGCCTCTGAAATTACACTTGACAGGTCACAATAAATAGCCCTGAGGTATGTGCCGAGGTTCTTGCCATATGTCTAATAAGTAAAGTGCAGCTTGGGTGAAAAGCAAATGTATGTGGCTTGCTCGAGGAAAGATGTCTGCATTGAACAGTTTGCTTATCTCAAACCTCATGTTCTCTTTTCTCAGCAGATCTTGGCCAGGAGGATTCCCCTCCTCCAGTCCAGCCCACCTTGCCAGGAGAGCTGCCACCTTTGGCTCTAGACTTCAAAGGAAAAGCCGACTCCTGAGGGCCTTGGAAATGGAGGAAATGGTTCTGTGAAACAAGAGACATCGTTATCTAACAAGGTGCAGGTTTGGCAGCATTTTACATGATTAAAGCATTTAAGCACTCTCTTCCACGTGCAGGGTCTGGTGTCTACCCTGAGCTCCATGTGCTGCTTTTTTGCCAGTGGGGATATCACATTTGGGATGGACCTTGACCTCTGAGGAAAACTTGGTGGCAGCTGGCCACCTGCTTTTATGTAGGACTGGCAGAGTGATCACATATGTTACCTTGGGAAACCAGGCTAAAAATGGCTGTAGATTGTACCTTTCCAAGCAAAGGGCTATAGAGGAGCTCCCTGACAGCCAAAAGTTGCTCAATAACCTCTCCCAGAAGCACTTCATCTCTCTGTGCTTACAAGGCAGTTGTATCCAATGCAACTGAAAATGGTTTGCCTGTGCATGGAAAGAGAAGTATTTAAGCAATGCTGTCTAGCACAGACTTGAAAAGTTCATGTGGGTGTGAATATGAGCTTAGTTTCCCTGAAGTCCCCACCCAGCTGTGGGGATGCCTAGCCCAGAAAACTTCTCAGGGCATTTTAGGACAGGTTTTGCCTCTCCATGGCAGCCAGGCCTGTGGCCACAGCACAGTTTTGCCTTTTCAGGTCATGTCTAAATGTTTGGCTGGTTTTCAGTTGATTTTGAGTCTCAGGCACTGGGTGTTGCAGAGGCACAGTCTGTATAGGCACAAGAATAGAAATTATTTCATCAGTAAGAGCCTGAGTAACCTCGTTTAAGGCCAGATGCTGCTGGAAGAGTTGTAGAGCAGTCATCTTGGGCAGAGGTGAAATGAGTCATCTGCTGCCAATAAACTTGGAAGGAACAGAGATGCCTCGGGGTGGGGGACGGGGAGACACCATTATCTGCTGTTACCTCGAGCAACTCCTTTTCTAATTGAAAAAGGTATTAAAAATTATTTTGGGAATTTTTAATTAGTTGAGTTGAACCACTAATGCAGTCTGGATGTTTCAGAAACTCAATCTAGTAACTTCCCCAAAAGAACACACAGAGAAGTGTCTTTCCTGCCTCTCCCCTCTGCCACCACAGCTCCAAGGTCAGAGAGGATGAAAACCTCTGCAGAAATTGAAGTTGAGCAACAAGGGCGGTGCCTGTCAGCCCCTGGGGAAGTGCCTCCTCCTGACAGTGCCCAGACATCCATGGCTTAAGGCTGCAAACCCTGCAATATATTGAGTAGCTGTCCTTAGGGAAAGGCACAGATAGGAAAAGCAGAAGGCAAGAGGAAGGAAAAGCAGAGACTTGGTGGCAGAGGCCATTCTGCTCCTGTCTCTGGCCTCTTTTACCAGCATGATCCTTTACAAGTTGTTCAGCTGGCTGTGGAAATTGGTAGTTTCTAGATGCAAAATATTTTGCCTTCTGTCCAGTTTGGGGTATTCTGTGCTTTATCTACCTATTGATTTATTTATTTACTGCTTTTACAGCAGCTGAAACAAAAGGGTTCTGCAAGAACTCACTGTGTTTGGAGGGGGGAAAATTATTCTTCCAATTGTTACTGCAATGGTAGGGAAAACAAAACACTGGAGAATTTGACAACACTTGCCTGACTGTTTTGGCTCTTTGTTGATGGAGAAGAGCGGAGCTGATTCCTTCACATTCCTACAGGGAAGGATCAGATGGGTTTTAGTGCTGCAATAATTAATGCTGAGGAAAAGCTCACAGGAAAATGGCAGAGCACAGTACCTGCTGCAGTGCTGGGATGGATGGACTGGGTCGGGATTCCCAGCGAGGCAGAGGGCAGGGAGACCATGCTGGGCAGGTGAGCCAGCCCCATATGCCATTCATCAGTCACTCTGCATGGAAAACCAGGAATGCTGTGGATGCCAGAAAAATGTGTTATGATTTAAAATCAGATGCACCAGCTCTATCTCACTGTATCATTTCAGATGTTTTGTCTCCATTTTCTCTAACGTTTTGTTACCAGTATCATCTTTCACTTCCCAGTTTAGGCAAAGTCCTTTATTTCAGGAAACTATAATGACCTGCCTTCCTGCCCTGCTGGTGATTATCCCAGCTGGAATGTGAAATCCCTTCGCACCAGCATGGCTTTAGGTAAGCCAGGAACTGTTAGCTCCCAGGGCTGGTTTGCTGCCGTTCTGTGTGGGTAGGCCACTGGAGAGGTGACAGGAGGTGGGGTAGGGATGCACAGCTTCAGATCATAAAGCAGAACCACGAGACATCACACAGATGCTCTTCTGTCTGATGTCAAGTGGTTGGAACAATTCCCTGAGCACAGGCCTGGTGATTTTTCACTTTGCTGTAGAACAGGTGAGCAGAAAATACCTCTTCCCTGACAAGAATGAAAGATGGTTCAAACAGAGCACAGCTTTCTGAGCTTGAGAAGAGGGATGGTTTGCCTCTGATTGGTGCCTTGGATGAATCTGGATAGATTTTCATGGGGACAATAAACGGCACCTCCTTCCCCTCTTCTGCTCCAGCTGAGGGAGTTTTAACTGTGATGTGGTTTCCCAAAAGCTCTTCCAAATGCATGTTCATATGGCATTTTACAGAACACTATGACTAATTAGTGCAAGCACTTGGTCTTTTGCAAACAGTTGGTTGTTTTTAGGCCATGTGTTGTGGCTATGTTTTACTCCAGTCCAAAACAACTGGCGTTTCAGAAAGTCTGGAGGGCCTGATTGGAAAATGTGGCTCAGCTTAACGCTGAAACATTTGGGATGGGAGTGGATGAGGCCACACAG
This sequence comes from Cyanoderma ruficeps, assembly GCA_008694505.1. Classification (NCBI taxonomy): domain Eukaryota; kingdom Metazoa; phylum Chordata; class Aves; order Passeriformes; family Timaliidae; genus Cyanoderma; species Cyanoderma ruficeps. The sequence goes on along the minus strand of VZDJ01000029.1, from coordinate 2,809,010 downwards.
CATGGAGCAGGAAAAACACAGGGAAACTTGTATCAAGGCCATGTGATTCCTCACTCCCGTGTCTCCGGGCTGTCAGTGGGGTGAGGACACGAGCACCACGGCAGCAGGAATGCTTTGATATATTAAGCCCAAAGTGATGCAGGGTTAGGTCCTCAGCTGCTCCAGCTGATGTAATGCATTGTTTGCACTGAAGCCAGACTGATTTCGTGTGGCTGAAGGATTTACTAGTTCAGACTAGGTTTCTGGACAGATGTAGAGGCTGTATTCCCAAATTAAATATGTACATTGATCTCTCGCCTGCATTCCGCCTGGAGTGCAGGCAGAGGGGATGCAAGGCATCACACAGCCTGGGACAGGTTTTATGCCCACAGCACTTGAGGTAGGGAACAAGGAATGTTTTTAGAATAGGTGGAAGAGACTAGGATGTCTTTTCTTCTGAAAATAGCACAGGGCTCTCTTAAAAGATAGCTTTTTTTACACGTCAAGAGGGGAAGCCACAGGAGAAGCAGCCAAATTTGGAGCTCAGCAGTGCTGTGGCAGGCTGGGAATAGCAGATAGGAGCAGAGAGAGCAAACAACAGACCATGACCATCCGGCTTTGGGAGACAGCCTGGGATGGGTTTGGCTCCCCACAGCCCCAGCTGGTGTGAAGCTGGCTTCACTTTGCTCTGCTGAAACACTGAGCTGTGGCGTGTCTGCTGCTAATTAGATTAGGTCCGCAGAGGCTGCCTTGAGCAGGTTCCCAGTTTTGCCCCAGATGGGCTGTTCTCAGTGAGCTCAGTCGTGGTTGGCACATTGCAGGTGAGCTCCCTGCCTGGCACAGTCACACAGAGCGTGCACGTGTTGGTCTGGGTGAAGGCTGCCTTGTGCCCTCCAAGCAGGAGCGTCAATGGGACAAGAACAATCACTCTGGGGCCACTGAGTGTCAGCTGGGATGGACACCTACGTCCCAGATGTCCTGGCAGGGTGAAAAGCCTGCAGTGTTTGGACTGGTGTTGCTAAGGCAGGCAGACTCTCAGGGTAGTGCTCACCACAGACTTGACATACCCAGATACTCACAACCTCTTTTGGGATGCATGTTCAGAAATGTCTGGTATCCAGACTAAAATTATATCTGGTCTGTTTAGCTGTATGCTTTTGTGCTGACTTGGCTTTAAGCTTTACATAGCATCATCCCCATCCCACTTATCTCCAAAGGACTTTATAGAAGAGAGATGGAGTTTGAACTGACGAGCCAACCCCTTCTCATCTCAGTAAAGTCCTCTGGCTGCTTATCCTAGGAGCTTCTCTCTCCACAGCTATTCAAGTTTGATTTCTTTTCAATAGGGAAAAGCAGACTTGTAGGCACCATTTTAGGTAAGGTCTTGCAGATGGTTGTGCAATGATCCTTTCTTGAAGTGCTGTCATCGTTAAAGGCAATGTTTTGGTGTTTCTGTTGTGATGGTGGCACGCAACCAATCCATGGCCAGTTTATGACCCCAGAACTTCCTCCTTTTCCCTTATTAACAGTTGGTGAGATCATGAATTTAGCCTTTGGCATGGTATTGGCCGTCTGCTTGATTTCACTCCGCTTGTTTCTCAAGTCCTTAACCTCTTGTATGACTTTACCCTCCTTTTTTTGGTGACACTTTAACACTGTGTCATCAGCTTATTTCATTAGCGCTGTCCTACTTGTGCCAGGGTGCAGATGAAAATACTAAATGAAATCAACCCCAAGGTTAACCTTTAAAAAACTGCCTCCAAGGGAAGATTCTTCCTCAACCCTAAAAGCGATCAAACACTGAGACTTCAAGCTCCCCAGAGTGGCATCCTCAGTGACCTGGGAAAAATTTACAAATGAAAAACTCTCTCTCATGGTATGCCAAGATGATTAGAGGAGGCCAATAACTCATTGAGGGATTCTGGCAAGATAGAGGCAACCAATAAGCTTTCTTCAGCAAAAAACCCACATCACATTGCTGTTGGTAAAAGTGATAAAGGTCTGCTGCTCTTGTGGGATGTTTTTTCTCCAGTCCTCCTAAAGGTTGACTTGGAAGCCCACAGTATTCTCCTTGGCCAACCCAAGCCACAGATCTCTTTTTTGGACCAACTGGGAAGACAGCAATCAGTTCTGGCTTTGCTGTGTGACTACAAACTCCAGGCTAGACATGACAAAGCTAAGCAAGGCTCCCAAAGGGCCAAAGCTCTGCTGATGCAAATAATGACCCTGCTGGCTTGAAGAGATGGAATAACAGGAAGGAATTTCATCCAGGCAAAATACACATGGACACCACCAGTCTCCTGAGCCCTGTCTTGACACTGCTCTGATGTGGCAACACACCTGAAAGCTTTTCCCGGGAGGTCTCATTTGCTGGAGAGGATCACCTTGGGCTCACTAGAAAGTCTAATAAAGTACGAGCCCTTTAGTTGCACCAGTGTTTTTTTGTTTTTTTAATTTTCCTCCAGAATTTCAGTGCCAGCACATACTTGTCTGTGATGTAATTTTTTTCCATTAATAAATCTGCAGACCCTGCTGGATAGCACTGCTGTTATGTTTGCAAAACACTGCAAAGCTAATGGAGCCCTGCTCATCGCACGTGTCCTGACATTGTCAAATACTGGCCTCCTCAGTGTAGATTTTCCAAGGTCTTTAAAGTGTTCCACTCTCCTTGGACTAATGGACATCTTGTTACAGCTGTCAGGCTTCATTTCTGGTTTGGCAGATGCCGTGACCTTACAGTGTACTGGAGAGGTGCCCTTGTGTTTGCTTTTAACACCTTCACTCATCCACTGGATTCCCCTATCTCAGGGCTTGCCTCTAATAGAAATGTTATCACATTTTCCTGCACAGGACACAAACCCATCCATTTTATGATGTAAAAGAGGTTCGTCAAGTACACCACCATCAGTTTTATCAGCTGATTGCTTGTCCTGATTCCCAGCAGTGGGGTTTTTACAAGAGGGTTTGGTTGAAGAGCAGCACAGAGGGAAAATTGTATCTTTTTAGGGTGTGCTCAGCACAGAGCAGCCTCCTTGCGCACAGGATAATGGAGAATGAGGGGTGTATTATGCACTTAAAATAGAGTCCTTTAAAACTGGCATGGGATACTCAGTGTTGTCCGACTACCATTCATCACAGTCATGACTTTCAGACAAAACGAGCCTCGCCTTCGTGTTGCTTGTTAAAATAACGTATGTTCAGCGTTTCATTTTCACTCACTGCGCTCCACAGTGCAGCCAAAACCAATGTGGTTTGAACCATTATTTCAAATTTATCTGGACAAATTATCTATGTATAGTATTTTTATAACAAGATAGCTTATTTTGTCTATATTCAAAGAAAAAAAATTACTGTGCATGTCTGGAATGCAGGAAAAGAGAAGGATTTCTTACACTGCAGAGCACATGCAGTGAGTGATTTGAAATCTGACTGCAGTCACCCACCAGTGTGCTCTCTTCCAATTACTCTGCTTTACCCTTTTCATTCTTCCTTCCCTCCTCCATCTTGCTTTCCCCCTTCCCCTGTATTTCCTTTCTCTATCTCTTCCCCCCCTCTTCCTTTCTCCCCTGCTTTATTTCTTTCTTCTCCCCCTTTCCCATCTTTCTCCTGGATTTCTTTTTTCTCTCTGTTTCTTCCCTCTCCTTTTCTCTCACCCATTTCTTTCCTCCTTCCCCTGTATTTCTCTTCCCCTCTCTTTCCCCTTTGCCCCCCCCCCCAGATTTCTATTTCCCCTCTATTTCTTCCTCTCCTTCCCTTCTCCCTTTCCTTTGTCCCCTCAATAGTCGGTTTTTGGACAAAAAAGCCCGCCTAGCCCAAGGCTCTGCAAGGCTTTCAGCCAGGCAGGCAAACAGCACTGATGCAAATCCTATTGCACCCCTGAACGGGGAAATTCCTTGCATGAATACAGTGATGCAGCTGCACAGGTGGCCGAAATCCCTGGGTAACAGGGACCTAAAAATAAGGCACTGCCCCGCCTCTTTAGCCAGAATTCCTCAAAGGGCAGGGGCAAATGCGAGGATAAGGGCTCAGGGAATGAGTTATGCAGAGCCTGAAAGGTTGGTAGTGCTAAGCCAGGTCTCGGGGGAGGTGAAGAAGGGAAGCCTGAGGTATCTCTAGGAAAACCAGACCCAGCAAAGCTTTGCCTCCAGGGTGAGAGCTCAGTTTAAAGCCCCTGTGCTGCCTTGCAAAGCAGGTCCTTTCTAATCCACTTGTGTGGGGTCAGAGTAAACCCGACACCAAATCTGAGGGTGTGATGCACGTTCTGCTGCCCAAGCAAGGTGGGGGACTCATCCATCTGCTTCTGCTGACAGAATAATAATTTGATTCTTGCAAAGATAAACAGTCCCAGGTGCAAGGAGCAGCATGGATGCAGTATCACTACCCAGTCAGTTTGAGGATGACTCAAATCGCAGGTGTAGTACATGAAAACTGCCAATAAATATTGAGCAGGCAGGTCTTGCCTTGTACTTCAATCAGGTTTAAATCGATGGTAAAATTAAATAATAAAGATTAAACAGAGCTTTCTGGTTAGAAGGGATTGGGTGGGTTTTGTAGGCCTTTTTGTAGCCCTTTTCTCTATCCATGTAATAATGCAAGGTTGAGAGACACTAATTCATATTTAGGGAATTAGCGTGAAAATTGAGGTGTAAGGGCTGTGACAGGAATCCCAGAAAAGACATGTTCCTTGTCAATGTGAATTAATTAAGCACTGATGCACTTGACACTAAAATTAATCATGTCCACTTACACTTAATAGGAAAATTCATTGTTGAAGAGACCCCACAGGGCTGTGAAGCTGTGTGAGGTGGCAGGGCACGAAGAGCCATGTTTCTGTCCTCTTCCCCCTCTATTTGTGGCAGAGGAACCCGTCAGCTTTATGGCTGGCAAGGCTTTGATGCCCATTTCCATGATTTCTGGTGAATTTACTGCGTCCACTTCAGGGCTCCTCAGGACAAGAAGCTCCTGGAGGGGTGTCCAGCAGAGGCTGCAGAGGTGATGAAGAGATTGGAGCATCTCTGAGGAGGAAATGCTGAAGGAACTGAGGCTCCTCAAGAGGAGCCACAGCTGAGAGGGGACCTCTGTGATGTGTATAAATATCCAAAGGGTGGATGCCAGAGCATGGTCTGGGCTCTGCTCCATGGGGCCCAACAATGGCACACGAGGAACAGGCAGACTCTGATGCCCAGGAGTTCCACCTGAACAAGAGACAGAAATTCTTTCCTGTGCAGTGACCAAGCAGTGAACAGTGTCCAGAGAGGGTGTGACGTCTCCCTCACTGGGGATATTCCAGAGCCATCGGGACACAATCCTGTGCTCTGGGATGACCCTGCTGGAGGAGGGAGGTTGGACCAGATGACTCTTTGTGGTCCCGTCCAACTTCACCCATTCTGTGATTCTGTAATTTCCTATAGCTTGGCAGGGAGCTCAGGCACCTCAGCGGGAAGGGGGTTGGTCCACAGCGGGGCTGAGGGAGCAGGAAGGCGCATGAGGGGAGCAGCAGGGACCCCACACCCTCCATTTTGGGTGGTGAGGAGAGTGAGAAGGGACCATTCCCCACATACACCAATTTCAGATGGCAAGGACAGCGAGTAGGGTTCCTCAAATGCCCCGATTTTGGGTGGTGATGGCAACGAGGAGGGTCCCACAGCGTGATCTCGGGTGGTGAGGGCAGCAGACAGCGACCCCCAAACACAGCCCGGTTTTGGGTGTGAGGGCAGGGACCCCCAAATGCACCCAGTTTCGGGGGTGAGGGCAGCAGACAGGGGGCCCCAAACACAGCCCGTTTTCGGGTGTGAGGGCAGTAGACAGTGACCCCCAAACACAGCCCAGTTTCGGGTGTGAGGGCAGCAGACAGTGACCCTCAAACACAGCCCAGTTTCGGGTGTGAGGGCAGCAGACAGTGACCCCCAAACACAGCCCGGTTTCGGGTGTGAGGGCAGCAGACAGCGACCCCCAAGCACAGCCCGGTTTCGTGTGGGAGGGCAGTGGACAAGGAGCCCCAAACACAGCCCAGTTTCGGGTGCGAGGGCAGCGAGCAGAAAGCCCCAAACACACCCGGTTTCGGGTGCGAGAGCGGCGAGCGAACACCCGCAGCCCGGTTTCGGGCGGGTGCGAGGCGGCCCGTCCCCTCAGGGCGGGGGGCGGCGGCGCATGCGCGGGGCGGGGGGCGGTGACGGCCGCGCCGGCGGAGGCGGCGGAGGGAGAGGGAGGGTCGCTCGGGGCCGGCGGGCAGCGGGTCCGGGTTCGGCTCCGCTCCGGGCCGAGCCGGTCGGGACCGCCCCACCATGGGGACGCCGGGCGCCGGGCGCAAGCGGCTTCCGAACCGGGAACGTCTGACGGCGGAGGACGATGCGCTCAACCAGATCGCCCGCGAGGTGAGCGGCGGGAGGCGGCATCCCCCCCTTCTCCATCCTCCTCCTCTCGCCTTCCCCCCCGGGCTCCCCCGAGCGCCGCGCAGGCGCCCCCGGCCACCGGCACCGCGGCGGCTCAAGGGCGAGGTGGAAACCCTCCTTCACCCCCGCCTGTGCCACCATCCCCGGGCACCGCTCTGGGAAGGGCGTGTGGTGCCGGAGCCCCCCCGCTCCAGCCCCTCCGGAGGGGTCGTCCATCGCCAGCCACTGCTGCTGAGAACCACTGGGATTGGTGTTAACCGCTGGAAATAGGCCGCTCGGGTGTCTTACGAATACGGATAAATCATAGAATCGCAGCGTGGTTTGGGTTGGAAGGGATCCCAAAGATCATCTCGTTCCAAGCTCCCTGCCGTGAAACACCTTCCACTAGACCAGGTTGCTCCAAGCCCCGTCCAAGCTGGCCTGGAACGCTTCCAGGGATGGGAGTGAAAAATGAAAAGCAGAATAGTGCAAGGTGATGCTGGGTGTGGGCATAAGTGAATCCTCTAACTTGGGAACTGATTTTTATATTGCTGCCCACCAGATGCTGCGTTGTGCTCAATGTGACTTTAACCTTCTAAACCAGCTGATTGCTGATGCTTCCTGCCTCCTTATTCTTCTTATGCACGCTTAAATTGGTTCAGTGGTAACCGAGATAATGTGAATTTGTTTTTTATGTTTGCTAAATCTGACAAAGTCTGTTCTCCATCCTTTCTGTGGCAGTCCTCCAATGGGGGAAAGGGGGATAAGCAGCCCTGGGGTTCTTCTCCAGTAGAAAGCCAACGAGAAAGATGGAGAGGGACGATTTACAAGAGCATGTCAGGACAGGACAAGGGGGAATGGATTCAGACTGAAAAAGAGCAGGGTTGGATGGGATATTAGGGAGAAATTCCCCCCTGTGAGGGGTGGGGAGGCCCTGGCACAGGTTGCACAGAGAAGCTGTGGCTGCCCCATTCCTGGAAGTGTCCAAGGTCAGGTTGGATGGAGTTCTGAGGAACCTTGTCCGGTGGAAGGTGTCCCTGCCTGTGGCATGGAGTTGATCTGAGATCCCTTCCAGCCCAAACCATTCAGTGACTCAGTGTCTAAACTGCTCCAGTGCTGCTGCCGAAGGTGGCCACCCTCTTCCCCTAGCGTGGGTTATGCGTGTCAGCCCACCTGGTGGTGGTGTGACCCCGAGATGGATTACAAGATAAATTGCTCTTCTGAAAGAGTTTTAGGTCTGTCTTGGTTTCCTTTCCCGCTTCAGAGTCGCAGCAGGACCAGGTGAATGCTAATGTATGGCTCATTTTTGGTGGTACTGGCTGGTGTGTTGAGTTAGCTGTGACATCATGCTCCTTATTGCCACCAATGGCTTTCCGATTGCTGTGCACCATTTTCAGGTGGTTTGTAGCATCTTTGAAATACGTTTAGTAAGCTGAGTTTTGCGTGAGTGATTTAGTGTGTTCTCTGAAGGCAGATTTCTGTGGCAGGGTAATGAGAAGGTTCCTAAGGATGGAGTTTGAGGTAGGAGGAGAAGAATGTCTCATGTCCTGGATATGAGATAGCAAGTAAGAGTCAGTGTGCTGTCTGTTAGAGTCATGATAATATCCTAAGATTTGTTCTGGGATGAGGGTTTGAATTCCACAACTGTGTCCTGGCTGTACTGTCATTTGATCAAGGAAGACATCAGTCTGTAACAAGGAACCCAGCTGCTCTTTTCTGTTACACGTTTTTCTCCCACTTTCTCTTTTCTTTATCTTAGATCTGCTTTTCCTTGCATTGTGTAGTGGTTTGAAGACTCAAATGTTGTGGTAGTTTGTGGTTTGGCTTTTCTTTTTTTTTTCTTCCTTCTCCTGGGGTTTGTTTAAAGGACAACTCCATTTGCTCAAAAAGCCCAACACAAGCATGTCTTTTATCTTTTCCCCTGAGTGCTAAAACTGTGAACTGCCAAGTTCAAGGTTCAGCATTTTCCCATATTATTTTATCTATTTGCATTACTCTTGTCTTGGAGCACTTTAATTGTTTTGTTGTTTAACTGCCTGTTCTCCACGCAAAGGATCCCAGATGAGTCCTTCTGTATGATCCAGTCTTAAAATATGTCAGCTAAGCCTTTTGTCTCTGCTTAGCAAGGATGTTGAGAGCCTCCATGTTTAGAAGGTGGGAGGGTCACTGATATTTTGGCCCTTCCAGCCTTCCTCACAGGTGTTTAGACAAAGCTGGGACACAGACATGTTGCTTTTGCACATAGATTTTCACTCCTGTCTTTGCTTTGGTCCTTTGTTATCCAGAAGCCAGAGGTGCTGGCAAGTTATTTGCAGATCCTAGAGTCTCATTTTCTCTATGTCCATATGGGAGCCCAGGAGAGCATCCAACCTAGACTGATTCACAGAGGTACCTTTTATTTTGTGGCTCTCAGAGTATTTTGGCAAACCCACCATTCTCACTCTACCATGTGCTCCCATAGGAGGACCGCAAGACTTGCAAGGACTTTTTGAGACTCCTGCCATTTGAATATAAATTTGTTTGGATTTGAAGCTGGGATGTGTTGCTCTGTGTCTTGCACAGACCAGGAGGGAGCCTGGCGTGGTGAAGAGGGCAGTGAGAGCGATAGTGAGGGGAAGTGACTGAGCAAGAGGAAGGAAATTGTGAGAGTGAAGCATCTTGTAGTGACAAGGGTTTAGTAGCAGTATTAGTCATGTTAATCAGTAGTAGTTTTAATGTTTGAGGCAGTTTCTGAAGTAGTTTATCACCTTGTCTAGGCCTGTTCAGAGCAGAGGTAGAAGGTGCAGGTCCATCAGGGAAGGGTGGTGCTGTACCGCCAGCGCTGGCTGCGGGGTTTGACAGGCACGGTAATTAAGCGAATGGCAAATATGTAAATATAATTAACACGAAACATGATGTTCTGAGTTTCTAACAGACTTACAGACTGCCACTCAGGATTTGCTGTTCACACACCTGCCTTGTGCTGCTGAGCTTGTTTTTTCCCGGGCGTCAGCGCTTGCAGGCGGTGGCGAAGCCGGTCAATGATCGGTTTCTCCGCTTTCAGGCTCGCCTTGACGCCAGTAGATTATTCTGTGTTTAGCTCAATGGAAACTTTTGGGCTCTTTCATTCCCCTCGGTGAGCACATGCCAGCAGTGTTTGCAAAGCCTAGCAGTTTGATACTGCTCAAGGTCTGTGCCAGCAGAGCCAGCGGGAGCCGCGGCCGCGTGCTGCGCGCTCGTCTGTCCGGACGGAGCGCGCGTGGCTCAGGAAGGCACAGTCCTGCCCAGCTCAACCTTCCAGGAGCTGGCTTCCTGCTTGGATTAGATGGCTTTGATGTGATTACTTGAGACATTGTTTCTAGGGGAATATTTTTTTTTTTTGCTAACTTCCACTCCGCTAGCTGCAGGAATAATTGTTAGGTGAGCAGGAGTTTTGCAAATCCAGCAAGGAGCTGTGTAAATGTGATATTACTCTTGTAGGCAGATAATACTAGTTACTGTTTTTTTATTTTCTTGAATGAGGAAGGACAAAGTCAATTTCTTGTTTGTATTAGGAAAGTAATTGACACCTTGTTTTGCCACAGTTTTGTAGAGAGGTGTGTGTTACACTGCTCAGAAAAATGATCCTGCTGTGTGTCCTCTCTGTGCTCGAAATCTTCATCCACCATTTTACAGAGCAGAGGTCTTTAGGTAGTAATTAATTTGAAGTTAGTAATTCAAGCAGCATATTTTCTTTTTATTTAATGTAGCGAGAGTTGTGCCTTCACTCTTCCTACATTTCATGTCACTTTCAAGAACGGTCACCTACATCTTTGTACATACATAATTATTACTTTTTAAAAAACTAGCACAATCCATTTGTGGACCATACATTTGATTATTTCCCTGAAATAATCAGTTTGGGCACTGACCTGTATTCCTAGTGATTCAAAAATTGGGATGTTACACTGCTATGAAGGAGCAGAGAGTGTTGCTAATTAGAAAAAGCTCGAAATGCAGATGAAACCAGCCAGCCAGGTTTAATGGTTACAGTAAGAAGGCACTAAGTAGCTTCAATAGGCTAAATCAGGGTTTAGGGACTAGTGAAGAGATGCTATGATGGTTGAACATGGAATCTGTTAAATTGAGGGGTTGATTTGGGGGAAAAAACTCTGTTTTATACAGCAGTTTGGATGACTTCCATAAATAGAGATGGAAACAATTTGGTAGGAATTGAAGCTAAAGCAAGCAGAGTGGCTATTTGTATATGGGAACACGAGCCACACAAACTTTATTGAACTGTTATGCAAACCAGAGCATTTAAAGCAGCGTGTTCCCTAAGGATATACTCCCTTAGGATATATTCCCTATGTGTGAGATCTGGGTGCCTCATTAGGGTAGGGGTGGAACTTTTTTGAGGAGTATTTGGCATTACAGATGTGTGAAAGCTTTTGTGAGCTGGGTGAATGTTCCAAGAAAAGTCCTTAGAAACAGTCTGGCTTATGTAGCACCAGTACTTGACTTATTTTAATTTTTTTTTTATTGCATTACTCTCTGCCTTTATGGGTGTTAATGTATGATCCAAACAAATGATCTGAAAAAAGCAATGTCTGGCTTTTCTGTTCTAGAACAGAAAGTTACGAAAGCAAGGGATGCTCTTGGAGGGCTTGACTCAGCCAGGCTGACCTAAATATAGGAAGGAAGGAGGACTTTGTAGGCGATGCTTGCCAGTAGGGCGTGGGGAATTGTTCCAAATTTGAGATGATTTTATGTGGCAAATATGCTCTTCATCAAACGCTCCTTTTCCCCTAATGCTTTACATCCATATATCCAACAAATGGCATTAGCATCCTTTACAATCTCTCCCAAAGCAACTGTGTGAAGGAGCAGCTTAAAGGAGTGAGCTAAAAATCTGAAGACCCATCTCATGTTGGTTACATGGGTGACTGGAGCTTGTCTTACAATCTGCCTCTCAACTTGAAATAATTAGTTGCCTTTTTTTTGTTGTGTCCGTGCCTGGCCTGAGTCCCCTTCAGCTGTTCTCTTGCTGTCTGAGGAAGCAGCTGTTTAGGAACTGTGATTCCTGTTTCAGTCAGGCGAGGGACTACTGGTAGGATTAACAGCATGGGAAGCCCAGCCTCTGTCTTTGTAAGCCCAGATGCTGAGCTTGGCTGCAGGATGTAACACTAATCATTACCTCATCTAGAAGGATGTTTTTCCAGGCCTGTTGCTGGATAAAGTTGGAGCTCAGATGTACTTGCAAGGCTTTCAACACTGGGACTTTATTTTTTTTTTTTTTTCATCCTTTGCTTGCAAGGAGCATAATCCATGTAGTATTTTGGGCTTGTGAAGCAAGGTATTTGTCCCTCCTGTCAAGTCAGCAGGTTGCCAAGAGCAGTGAATGTGTCTAGCTGGGCTGGAGCACTCGTAGGCAATCCTTAAAATAGCAGCTCTGAAATATCAGCTGTTGTCTCGCTGGTGCTGAAATACTTTTTGGGGAGAAGCTGCCCGTTGGAATGGTGTGGGGGGGAGGAGGTGAGGGAGCTGCAGTAAGCCAAATTTTCCTTCAGAAAGGTGGCTTTGAGGGTTTATATTAAACCCCAGGGAAGGGAAGGTGCATGGTCACTTCAATACCAGAGGAAGAGAAAGCTCACTAGTAACTGGTGCTCTTGCATCTCTGAATCCACCAGTGACAGAGCTGGCCTTGCATGCAGTAGAAAAATAGCTGATTTTTGGGCTTCATCACACAGTAAAGATGAGGGAAGTGCTTAAGGGCTTCTTGTCAGAAGACATTTGTAGCCTTTAACTCCCAAGACACTCTCCTTTCCTTCACCTTATTTTAGTTACAGAACAAGAAATAGACTGAAAAACTGTCCTGGGTAAATATTTTCCTGGGAGAATAAACTGGTGTGTGCACTGAAACAAGAACTTTACATCAGGCAAAAATATATTTCAAAAGCATCCTTATGGCAGGCTTGGTGTAGAAGTGGTAGGTTGCAAGAAACATTGGGCAACTCTCAAAGGCTTGGGCAGCTCTCAAGGGCTTGGCTGTAGAAGATTCAGCTGTTGAACTCACGGTTTTGAGGGTTTGCAGAGAAGGTACAAAAGTCTGGGAAAACACAGAAGTGCCACTTTGGTGTTGGCAGGAATGTGCCAGAGCTCTGCACACCGGGAGAGTTTGACAAGTGTCCTTACCCTCAGCACCAAAGGCATTTCTGATTAATATTTGGATGGTTTCTCATTCTGCCTTTAAACAAACTTAGCTAAGTGGCATGAGGTGTGAAGGGCAAGGTTTGGGAAGCATTTCCCAATGAGCAGAGCTGGGAGCACTTTTATGGCCTAACCAGCTGAGAATTTTGGGGGTTGGGAGGGGAGAAGACGCAAACAAACTCTGACTAATGCCGTTTCCAAAACTGAGTGTTGCTTGTTTTGGGATGTGGATGTGTGCCTAAACCAAAAACTGGGCAGGAATGGGTGGATCCCTGGCTAAATGAAGCAGTGTCCTCCTGACATGGACTTGACTTGCACTTGAGCATCCAGCCTGCAATTCTGTGCTCTGTTCCTCCATCCCCTCAGGGTTTCATGTTTTCCTGTAAGTGAAGTTCTGATTCACTGTGTGCTACTTCAGGGTGTGGAATTCTGAAAGGAGAGATGTTTGTCTTCAAATCATTTGAAAAGATGTTGGTTTTAATCTCAGACATAAAAGTGTGCAAGTTTTAACAAAACTATCTGTTTCTGGGTTGAGGAAGGTTGGATGTTCTGGGGTTTGGATATGCTTGAACATAAAGGGCACAGCTCTGGTCTAAAACTTCAGGTGACTAGTTCTGACTTGAAAGTTTCACTGAATACATTGGAATAACTTTTGTTAGTTTAAGGACTTAAGATCCTGCTCGATGCCAAGAAAAATGAGTGTCTGAGCTAATTGCTCATTAAAAATGTCTGACCTAGAACTGGGAAGTTGATTGCTTTGAGATGTGCTGTCAGTAGGAAATAGCCTGGGCGTGATCAGAGGAGAGGCGGATTTGCTCAGTGGCATCTGCTTTGCCCTTCTGTGTGCCTGTGAGCCAGTTTGGCATGGGCTGTGGGTTTATCCACCTAAATACTCCTGCAGCTTCTCAGAGTTGAGCTGCAGACAAGGAAAGTGATCTGAAAGTGCCAAATCCGAGCTGTGTTCCTGTCTCAGATGTGTTGAGGAATGAGGAAACCTCTTCATTTCTTGTTGCTTCTACTCCTCGCTGGTTTTATCACCTCTTTCCTCCTTCCTGCACGCTGCTTTTCTCTGCAAGAGCAGAGTTTCTCCTGTCACACAGCTTAATCCTCACATTAGGCTTGCAAAAACACCGTGTGTCTTCTGGTTCTCCGAGGCTTTGCAAGCTCCTGTGCTCCTGGAGACAATATTGAGATTTTATTTTTGTGTTCTGTGTTGTTGTACAAGAAATCGGAGGCTTCGGTAAACCGTAATCGCCAGGTGCACCACCATGGCCATGTTCCTATTTTTAATACCTGGTAATTAGGTATGATAATTAGTGCTTGTTATCTTTAGCCTGTGAAGAAATGCAAAGACAGTGGTTGCTTCTCAGGGTTGCAATTTCCTTTCTTTTTAGCTGTTGGAAGGTTTTTGTGAACGAGACTGGAATATTCGATTTGTATCCAAACTTCTGTCCAAGAAACAGCAAGATGCTATCTCCAACTGGCTTCCTCAAAAATAGATCTCTCAGAGCTGGACTTTTCCTACCATGATGTCATTACTTGCAGTTTTTTTGGATGTAATTAGTGTCAGATTGATTTATCTCTCCCAGAACGGCCGAGTTTACTGGAAGAGAGTTCCACAAAAGGAGTTTATTTGTGTGTTTGCTGGTGTAGCTGTTTGGGCAGTGGCTTGTATGTTAATGTTGCCTGCAGTGAAGTGGTGATGCCTTTGTCCCACTGGTGATTCCTTGCAAACCATTGCCCCAGTCCAACAGGTGCTCTGCTCAGACAGAGAATGTAAAGGAGTAGTATTTCTTCCCTCCTGGTTTCTGCATGTGTGTATCTTGTGACCTTTCCCTTCACCAGCATCTGATTTAAATTTAATATTCCTTTTTTTCCCTTTGCCCTCCTCTTTTGAGTACTTCCTACGGCCCAAAATAACCTTTCTCTAATCCCACTGAATACCATGTTTAGTTGAGTCTGTCTCTTGTGTCTGCCTTTGCCAGCCCTTTCCAGTAGGCAGAAATGGAATACAGGAGGATCTGGCACGCTAAAAGCTGGGTCAGGTTTTTAAACTCATTCCCTCAGGTCAGATGGATTTCAGGCATCCCCACTTGGGTCTTCTAATTATGGAGCATTTATCAGCTAACATGCTGGGATGACAGGAGAGCAAGGAAAGGCTCTTGGTGTGCCTCACACACAGAAAAATCCCTGGGCTCTGCTCTCCTATCGGACTCTTGTAGCTTCGCATTTTTTCCCTTTTAAAACACACGTTGCTTCAGAGTTAGATAGTTGAGATATGTCTGTTTTTATCAGTGCCAAAGTGCTGCAGTCTTCACACAAACCCATGAAATTGTGTTTGCTTCTGCTGACTACAGTCAGAGGAAACAGCCTACTGCTTTGTTGTTTTGGTTTTTTTTTTTTAGTCTGTATTTACATATTATTTCTCTCTGATTGCAAATTTGAAGTTCTTTCAACAGACTTGCCAGGAAATCAGTAGATACAACTTTATGTGCCCTTAGGAAACAAGTCAATTTTTTGATGGTTTACAACCCCTGTTTCTTTGCTGTGCAACTGTGCATTTCCCATGAGCTGTTTTCCTTAAAATGTCCGTTCTCCCATATGAAAAATGTGTGTGTTGGTCTTGGTTTGCTTCCTTTGCTGCATGCGCTGCGAGGCTCTAAGAGGATTTACACTGACAAATACGTTGAACCAACATCTGTTGAAAATGAAAGTGGGCTTTTGGGACATGTTTTGTGATACCCGAAGGTCACGCTGCTCCATTGTCTCTTCCATATGAAATTGAAATCTGCCCCGATGTGAAATGAGTGCGTTGGAACAGTGATGTGACCTAACCTTTACATGAACTGTGGAGGAATCCAGGGGCTCTGGGAAATAGTGTGGATGCAAGAGATAATCTTGGTATATGTAGAGAATCTCACTGTTTTATTCATAGAGGATTACACAGTGTTTTTAGGAATATTTGTGCATTCTTGTTTAATTACCCTAGGGGGAAAAAGTCATTATTTGGTGAACTGGAGCAAGTGAAGAAAGGTTCTGGTGAAATGCTTTCGAATCACTGGTGTAATAAGCACATCCTGTCAAACTTTGTAATAATATTCAGTCAAGAGGTAACCCAGAACTTTCTGTCTAACCAATCTACAAATTTAGCATTAGAACATAAAGATCAGTGGGTTTGCAGTGCTGTTACAAAAATTACAAAAATCTAGCTTCATTTTTTTTTAGAGGAGGCTGAACCTGTTAGAACAGAAACAAGCTTTTTAGAGATCTGAATTATTTAGAGTTGCTTCTGTGGGGTCTGCTACCTGTGCTGCTGGCTGCACAAGGCTCCTCTTTCAGTCTTCCCACTATAAAATCCATACAGTGCACCCAAAAAAAGTCTCGGATGCTCAGTGAGTTGCAGTAATCAGGTAGAACCCCCTTAGGAATAACCTTTCTAAGATTCCTTGCTGCACCTCAGGAACTGGTAGAAGATTCCCTTGAGGGAACTGGGGTTTCGTAGTAATTTTCCCTAATAGAATGTGATTCTCCAAGGGCTAAACTTTTGCTGCTGGCCTATCCCGTTCTCTCACCAGTTGTTGTTATTTTGTCATTTTTCAAGCACAGCTGCTCCTGACTTTAAACTCACAGGTAGGCGCAATTTGAGTGTTAAATAGGTTGTGTGATTGAAGATACAATTTATGATTGCATCTGCTGGGTTGTAGAGGCTGTTAGGGGAAAATGGAGCAGGCAAAGGAAGGAGCTGCCCTGGGCCGAGCTGCCTTGTGCTGTTGGTGCATCCCAGGTGGCATTCTGTAATTTCCAGAATTCCACTAAAATAGCTGTGCAGGTTACTCTTGCTGTACCCCTGGACGAAGTGTGCGTAGCCCAGTAGCGCATTTCAAACTGAATTAATTTGTTAGTGAGGTTTAGGACACAGATTCTCCAGGTAATCCATTACTGCTCAGACCCAGTTTGGAGGCAGTAATCCTGTCCCACCCCCACACAAAAGCTGTCCAATCGTTTCTCAAACAATGCTGCTTTTTTAGCCCTAATCCCAGTTGAAGGGTGAGTGGTTCAGCACCATCGCTGAACTCTGGGCAAGTCCTCTTGACATGTCCTGGCTCTCTCTCGGGGAATTCCTCTTCCCAGGAGGGAGAGGACTGTGGAATGATAGCAGCATGAGAGGGTAGCTCCAGTCTGCCGGCCAGGTAAGACCATCTCAAAAATTTTTCAACTGATTGTAGTACTGAGATATGGAGGACAGTGCAGTTTTAATTTTTTTTTTTAAATTTATTTTTAACAGGTCTCTTAAAATTGCTGGGAAAGTGTGAATTTTTAAAAAAAACTTGCTCCCTGTGAAATATCCTCTCTGTGCTTTTTCTGCAAACCGAGCGTAGGACTTGGCTCCTCTCCTGGAGAGCCGTGGTTTCAGCACCGTTGCTAAATGTTTGAAGTTTGGTATTTGTGCTTGAAGGACAGAAAATCCAGTACAGCGTGGTGCAGTGGAAGCTGTTATCCACCCTCTGCAGCATCCAGCTGTACTAACAAGAAAAGTCTGGCTTTTTTAAGGCGGTTTCTCTGGATTTAGACACTTTCCCTTATATCGGATTTGCTCAAGTGGGTTGTGGCATTCCCTTGGTGGATGTTACAAATGGAGAATTTCAGCCTGTAGTTGAAGTGTTCTGGCTTTCCCTTGAGAATATAGTAGCCTGAGGGAGAGCCGTGGGCTATTTCCTGTAGCAGAATATCTCAATTAACCAGATGCACAGTCCCTCTGCAGGAAGGTGGTACAGTCTGAAGAATTCCATGCAACTCTTTCCCACCTGAATCTCTCCAAACACTTGCTGCACAAAGAAGTGGTTGGGAGCTTAACAGAAATGTACAGCAGTGAGGGGCATGAAAAACCATAATTTTTACAATAATTCCCTTGGGTATGGTGTTTTTTTGAGGTTTTTTTGGTTTTTTTTTACAGGGGTTTCTCTCATAGGGTGAATTTGAAACATGGCTTGTTTTATATGTGAAATGAAAACAGTCAGCCCTGGTGATATCCCTTGTAGGGTACCTCGTGCAATATATTTTATATACTGCACTTCTGATCTTCTCCAGTGCTTATGATGACTCTGGGCCCTTCTTTTAGATTTCGTATAAAATCAGTGCAGTCGGAGAGGGTGAAAAACCAGAACCTTGCAGCTTGTAGCTACTGCACAATATCCAGCAAAACAGCACATTGTAAACATAACAAAACCGCCTATTAATGAATTGCTTTATTAACTCTAATCAGTCTAAAGAGCTAAATTTAATTAAATCTGCTTGTGGATGAGAACATTCCATTCATGGAAAGGTGCACTAAAGGTCATCCTCTGTTTTGAACCTTAATGTTTGCATGTAAAAGTTTGGTTTGTCTTTCATTTGCTTGAGGTCAGGTAGGGATGTGCCTTTAAGGATTTATTAATATTAATTATTTGAAGAGGTTTTGTCTCCCTACCTTTTTGTGAGAGAAATGAGAAACGTACCTTTAAGGCATGAGGAAAAGCTTTGTCTATTACATAGATGTAGTTGTACGTATTTAACACTTTTGGGAATGAAAGGGCTGTGTAAAGGGGATGGAACCCTTTGTTCTGATACTTGAGTGTTTCTGTTTTGAACTCCCGCTGTTTAAAGTACGTTACTGTAAATAGTAATTTGTTTTTTAAATATCTTGAATTTTAGGTCAATCCTTTCCAGGGCAAAAGGCTCTTAAATGAGGAAAAAGGAGAATATCTATTTTCAGATACATGGCTGGGAAAGGAATATGCCACTGAGTGCAAATGAAACATTTTTCACTACTAAAAAGTTGTCTTAGATTGATTTTTTTAAAGGGTGCTCAAACATTATTGAGTGTCCAGATTTCTGAGTGTCTTCTACAGCATTATCCATTGTTTGAACATTTTTATATTAAATTTTGGAAGTAGGCTCTGGACATCTGCCTTACCATGAGAGTGTTCCAAGACTCTGATTTTTCTCCTGCTGTCAATGTGCTGTGGGATTGGGGATCAAAACTGAGGGTTGAACTTCAGGAAGGTCCAAGAGCTGACACCGTATCAGGAAATCCTGACTAGTAGCCAAAAATCTGAGTGTCACCTTGGGAAGACCTGCAGTTTTATAAACTTGATCAAGGGTAACTGTGTTATGTTATAACTATGCTATACCTGTGTTATGTTACTGCAGAAAACCTCAGGTGTTTTTATTTCTGTGTGGGATAAAACACCCACTCCTCAGTGGGTAAATGCACGATGGTTTCTTGGGTGTATTTTTAATACTCAGAAAAGAAAGGATGGGGAGGCAGAGGGGGAGAAAACAGAGGGGAAAAGGTGTGATGCTGGTAAGGTCTGATGGTAGCAGTGGTACAGCCTTGTCAGCCCTGAAGGATTTTGTCTACTCCTGGGCTCCAATCTTTGTTTCCAGGAAAGGCTTTGCTAACTTAAAGAAACTCAATAATGAAGTGTAAATGGTAGGTGTGATGGCTTTCTTTCAAAGACTCTATGCACTCCTGCTTCTTGAGAATATTATGGGACGATTTGGTGCTTTGAAAATAACTCCAAAGGGGGACTTTTTTTCATCCCCCCCCCTCATCCAGGAGCACTTGGATTCGGTGTCAGGCAGGCTGTATAATTCAGACATACTGTGCACCAGACAGGCAGTTTATATATAGAAGCAACACACTTCTAGTACTCTCTTTAATGTGCTAAGCTTGACAGAATTCCATCTGAGATGCAGTAAGTGGTTACTCTGGCTGGATTTGCTAGCTAATGAAGACTGGGGGAAAGAGGGAAAGTGTGCCCTGGCAAATAAGGGAAATGTAGATAATTAACATCATGCATTGAATTGTTTCCTTCAAAATATTATACATGTTTTCAAAAGGGGTGATAAAGCAGTTATGTGATTTATTGATCTATTTATTTATTGTCATGCTCTTCATTTTGCTTTTGCCTCAGTTGTACAACAGGAAAGCAGGCATGGGATGCAGTGAGATGAAATATTCATCCCAGTGCTGCCAAACCAGGGCAATTGTATAAATGGATTTAATTTCCACCTCTGTAGTGTTTCAGGGCGTTCTCTGTGAAGTGTGACCTGATTGTGCAGGGAACACCTTGGGAAGTACAGAAATGAGATTTTTTTTTGTCTAACATAATGGCCCTAGTTGACAATCTTCTATGCTTAGTTATTTATTTGATACAGCTTTTCTTGCACAATAGTTTTAAAACCAGTCCTATTTTTATAGTACATGAAAATACCTAGGCAGAGTGGGAGTCAGCAATGAATATTTTTATTCCCTAAAGTGGTGGCTCTTGGCCAACTTCTGTGCTCTCACTTATCAGCTGCTGGTCTTAATTCTGCTGAATTCAAACTTTTTTTCTTTTTTTCTCTCTTTTTTTTTTTTTATCTCTGAGAAGCAGGGGTAATTATTTATGCATGATTCTTGCTCCTGAGTGTTGTTTCATTAATGAGATGCTGCCATTCCGTGGTTCTTGAAAGGAGTTCATTCAGGGGCCTGGACGTGCCACTGCCCTGTGTGACACCGTGCAGCTCAATCAATAGAGATGTTGGCTTCAAAGTGTCCTTGTTTTTTGCTAAGTTTTATTGAAGATGGAGTCCCTTGAAAGATTATATGGCTGTCAGTGCTCAGTACGATACATTTTTTCCCCATAAAAAATAAATTAAATCATACTTTCAGCATAAAGGTCTCTGTTAAATAAAAGATATCCGAAGTGGGGGCTGGCTCTGAGCACAGCAAGGAATTTTCACTGTGTTGGTTTATCTCCTCATCCTGCTTGGTTGCTTATGCTGTGAGATTATGCTGCATAAAAATGAAATCCCAAGACAAAAAAAAACCCCGAGAAAAATACCCCACACACTTACAGCTTCTTAGGAGTTTGTCAGTCAGTGCTGATTTTAGAAATGGGCTAGTGCAGGGGCATGAGAGAAAATTATGGTAATGCCACTGAATGCTTCAGTAGTCAGATGTCAAAGCACTCTGCATTTGTTTTGCTTGAATGCCATTTAATGTTGTTGGTTTTAGAAGATAATGTTCTGCTTTCTCACTTTCGTGCATCCCGTGCTGGCATCAGCTGTCTCCATTATGGAATATTCCAAGCTCATCACATCCAGAAGTTTCAATCTTCTTTTTGGTTACTGTTAAGTGAAGTGCAGAAAACGAGAGCCTGGTTTGTCTTGTTGTCTGGTGGCTTTTTCTACCACAGCTGGAAATTCCAGGGGAAAGGCTTATGGCTGGATTGGAAATGGAGAATGAACTTCCCTCACTTGGACATGGATTCAGACTGAGAGCAGAGTGATCCTGGCAGAGGACTTTGGGAAAATCTGTCAAATGCCATGTTGTGCAACTCTTAACACTTATTCAAAAGAGGGAAAAAGGGAAAATGAATTGATTGTGGGGGAAAAAAGGGGGGGAGAAAAAGGAGAGAGGTGTTCTTATACCTTAAAATATCTTTGAAAGCAAATGGTGTTGATTTTACCAGCTGCTTGGAAGATTTGCCAATTAAGGCAGGGGACACGATGCTGTAAACCAGTAAAGAATGGTTTTAAAGAATTCTGCTAAAGAATGAGCAGAACCCAGTAATGGTGCATCTTTATCCCATTTTCTTTATTCCCAAGCAATTGCTTCCCTCACTTTTCCTTTTGTTGGAGAGGTGAAGCAATGCTGGCTCTGGAATGGTGTCACCCTAAGGTTCCCTCTTCTCCTTCCTGCTGCTGACTCACATTTGCACCCAAATGGCAAAGTTAACCCCTTAGAAGAGGAAAAATAATAACTCTTCTGGGAATGCACAGTGCAGGAAAACTGCTGTCCTTCCCTTTTTTTTTTTTTTCGTTTGGAGTTTGGATTTTGCCTGAGCAGTGGAAATGTACTGAGCAGTTATCCAGGCTGAAGTAGGTCAGAGTGTGAACTGTCTCAGTCTCTGTGGTTCAGGTGTCACAGAGCTTTTCTGCTTGCTGGCCAACTTTCAATTCCATTCTGAAACAGATTAGAGGTTGTTGGCAGCTTTTTTTTGGATTCAACATCTCGGGTATTAGTGAAACCATTGCAGGAAATGCCATTTTTGTTTGTTTGTTTGTTTCTTGAGGAAGACCTGTCTTTTCCTGCCTGGATTTGGCAAGATAGGAAGCCAGAATTGAAGGATTATTGAGATGAATTGACTAGAAGGTTGACCTTGCTGTTGATAGTCCTTCACTACCTCCATGTCAGGATGTTTTTAATCTAGTGCTGGTCTCTAGCATCTGAAATCTATTATAAAGTGATTACACTGGGTGGAATTGTACTTCAGAAACCACAGCCTGAGCTCAGCAGAAATTGCACTGGACCTTCTTTCTGTGAGTATAAGCTCCCTGGTGCAATGGATGTTGTCTTAGGAGACTTCTGGAAGACAAAGGTGTATTCAAAAGCAGTACTGATTTATTAGTAAAATCTAGAAAAAATGAGCTTTTGTGCTTGGCAGTTCTTCTCCTCCTCTAATACATCTTTTTTCCAGTGCAAATTTGGGATTTTGTGTGTGTGTCCCCAAAGTTTGGCAAGTTCAAATTATGTAACTTCAAATAATTAATTCTGGAGAAGAGAATCAGTAGGACTTATGAATGAGGTGAAAGGATAGACAGGTCAAGCCAAGAGGTTCTCAATAGTTCTGGCTGCTTTTGCACGTAGTGCACCTTTCGTCACTGCATTTGGACTGGAGGCACTTCCTCCCATCCAAGATTTTTGGCATCCTGGCTCTTCTCTTAATGTAGCTGCAGAAGTGTTAGACCATGATTGCTTAGCAGTAACCTTAACGAAGTTTTGGAGAAGAAAAGCTGGAAAAGTATCCTGGTAAAGTTCAGGAGCAGAGCTGTCCCTTCATCTCTTCCTCCCACTCTCAGAGCGACCAAGCTGGACGTGTGAAATGTGTGCAAGCAAAGGGGGCAACAAATGACAGCTCTGAATGGGCTGGGAATGCTCATGTTCACCTACTTCTGGTAAAAATTTGTGGTAAAACAGTGAAAAAAAACTCTGTATAGAGAGCTTTGCATTCTGATTGTAGCTGAGGTTTTCTTTTCTCCCGTGCAGGAAGGCTGAAAGTTTAGCTCATTTCTTTTACAAGATTATGTTGCCATCACTTGCCATCTGAAGCCAGAGCTTTGTCAAAAAAGACACTGAAGATGACAGCTGAGAGATGAAGAACTGGCACACCTAAAAGGGGAGGGACTTGTCACACTTGTTGCTGTTCAGATTCTGTGCAGGGCTCTCTGAAGACGCTGCAGACGCAATATTAACGTTCCCCTATGGGCTGTGAGAGTGACGTCTGAGGGACAGGAAATCTGTGCCTGACAACTGCAATTGAACCAGCCTCTGTTGGAGACCTCCCTGTGGTCCCCCAGCCTGGCAGCTCCAAGTCCCCCCCCATTTCTCCTCCTCAAAGGTGGCTGTGTCGGCTTTTCCCCTTGTGACAGCTCCCCCCCTGATGCTTGCCGTCATTCAGGTGTCTCTCCTTACCTAAAAACCAGATTTCCTAATTGCTGCAAAGTACCAGTCGAGGTCTGAGCCTAAATATATCCCTGATTTTAAATTTATGAAGCACGGCATTCCAAACAGGCGTGGAAGTAAAAAGGTTTATAGGAAAGCTTAAGAGAAGAACATCAGTTCTTTCCAACACTTCCTCAAAAGCCCATTTCTTATCTCCAAGTGAATTTTGAAAGGGCTGTTGCAGACTCATAATTGGATGCTAAAGCTTGTCCACAGAGATATTCGTGTTTAGCAGTTTCAGCTGCTCATTGTACTGAGTGAAGCAGTTCCATCATCCTGAGCAGTTCGGGATGACAGATGATCAAATGGATTCTTTAAAAAAAAAACACCACCCCCCCCNCCCCTCAAAAAAATTACTCAGAGCTTTGATTTGTACTGGTAATTATAGCTAAAGACCTCTCTGAGTCTTACAATTAACTTTAATAACCTCATAAATATTCTCCAAATATAATTAAGGGAAATTGCATGTTAGGGAAATAAAGATTAAGTGTCTGTGTTGGTGAGGACTAATAGGCCCTAGCAGAGCTGTGATTTACAAACAAGACCTCGCAGAGAAAGTGGCATCTGTGTGGCAAGGATTTTGCTGATACTTCTAGTTTGAGGAGATAGTATTGCTTATACACCTTGTGCATCAAAATTAATAATTATATTGGATAATTTAAGGCTGGTCAACACTAACATCACCACTCTCTGCTTGGATTTTTGAAGTTTTGCAAGGTAAGTTCAGCTTGAACCTGATCTGCTCCCCTTACCCTTTTTCCCATTGTGTGGGGAGGGTGAGAGAATCTTCCCCAGAGTCATTCCCAGGCAGGGAGGCACAAATAAGGAAGGGCTGTGTTACATGAGGGAGTTATGAGAGTTATTTGGAGTTGGTCGACAGCTGCAGCCCTGTGCTCTCGTGTGAATGGTTTCCTTTTTGTCACAGTGCTTATTTTAATGGACTCCATCTGCACAGAGCTCAGTCCATCACAGAGAGCAGCTCATGGTCCCTGTGGATGCACTATGGATGCCGTGAGTTGTCCAGTCTATCAGGTTGCACATGAAAGCTGGATACGAAAACGAGCTCATCATCTGCGCAATTTATGTTGTAGTTAACTCCCTGGGGGGTTGTTGTCATTTGGTTTCAATTTTTTCTTTTTTCCTCCCCTCCGCTCCAAACAGTCAGGATGATAGTGCCTTACCATTTGGGATTTTCCTGCTGTGGAAAGTAATTTTCTTTCTGGAATCTCTGGTTTTACTCAGATATTGGTGTAGAAACCCGATGTCCTGTCTGTCCATCAACCTCTTGCCAAGACAAATATGACTGAGGAAATACAGAATGGGATTATTTTAAGGCAAATTCCATCTGAAATCAAAGAGCTTCTTTTAAAACAGAAATAAGGAAGCAGAATCAAAACAGAAATAAGAAAAATAACTTAGATTTATTAATGAGACTTCTAATTTTTAGCCTCAGCTTACTCAGGTGAAGTTGCTTCTGCCTGAATCTAAATATGTGAAGGATGGCATCCAAAGCTTACTGGGAATATATGGTGCAGCATATTTTCCTTTTCCTCTGCCATAGGTTGCACATAAATCCTCAAGCAGCTCACCACACCAAAAATAAGGCTGTATAAATATCTGAGCACATGGAAAAATACCTCTCCTGTTGCTAGCACATTAGAAAATAAAAGAATTGGACTGTTTGAGGCACTAGGCGGGGACCTCTTAAATTAGTAACAATTCTCTGAACACAAACATCCAGGTTTTAGGCAGATTTCTGGAAATGAGCAAGGCAGTGCTGGCACTGACATGACAGTTCCTAAGTAGTATTTCAGAGGAAGTGTTTGTCTGAGGGCTTGAAAAATTTCCAGCAGCTGACATTTTGCAACCAAAAGTGTGCCAAATTAGGTAATTTACGTTGCTTTTCCTCTCTTTGTGTTCCACTGACTTCTCCTCAGATCACAGCATTGAGACAGAGAATTCCTGGCTTAATCTGAGACTGCCTGCATTCATTAGTCACCTGAGCACTTTCAATAATATTAAAATGACACTGTGGAAGGGAGTTAGTGCCTTAGGCTGTTGCTGGTGGGATCTGTAAAGTCTCACCTGCAGCTGTCTGGTCTGCATTGTTAAGGAATTGCCGTTGCAATTGGATGCTTGTGATAACAATTAGAAGAAGAGACGTGGAATGGAAGGGATGTGGAAAAGAAACTCAGCTGTTAATCTGGGGATGGGTTTGCTGGTGGAGGCTCCTTGGTGCCTCCTCCTTGGGACACTTTCTAATAACTTTCTATCCTCCTTATATTGTGGTGCCCAAAACTGCAAACAGTAATCTCTGCACTCAGTAATCTCAGTCTCCCAGGCAGATTTGGGAGCACTCTCAGTGCTTTTCCTGTTAATGAAAAGTTAATTCCACCTAGTCCCCACAAATCCTGTGGAAGCAAGAAAGGGAGAGTATTTTATGACTTCCTCTGATTGGCGTAGCTAAGAAGGTGCTAAAATTCAGGATAGTGTAGCTTCTTGTGGTCCTGTTCCTGAAGCATTTCTTCACTTAAAGGTTAAACGTGACTTTAATATCTCAATCATCAGAATGCAGGATGTTCATTCCTAGATTTTAGCCACAAACCCCTCGTGTTCAGCTGAGCTGTTCGTGTCTGGTGTGGCAGAGTTTCATTTCTGTTCAAAGGAAGTAAAGTTTAGATGGATGTTCTTGTTCTCCCGGTGGAAGCAAGAATTCATTGCTGTGTCTCCAGGCAGCTTTTTACAGCATGTGTGGCTTTCATTGCTTCCAGTCCTGAAGTTTGGAATAAAAATATTCTTTCAGGTGGAATCAAGTGTTCATGAAGAATTTGGCCTGTATAGATTGTGCTCTGTAGGACTGAACTCCCATTGCTCCCAGGGTTGGGGATGCACAGACAATGGGGTGACTTTAGTTGGTTGTTTTCATGAACTCGTCCTTTTTCTGTTTGTAATAAACACTCTGCTCAGGTGTATGAACAAACTGTCAGTTGGCAAAAATAAAAACTAGTGCTAAACAGGGGGTGAGAATAAAGGGATTGTGACTGGATTAACCAGGATTTTGCTGGAGAACTGGGTTAGAAATTCACTGTATCATGTGCCAAGGTTCCCGTCTGGTTGAATTTGCTGAAATGGTAAATTTTAAAAATTGTGAAAGTAAAACAATTACAGACCTTACTTTACTAATGGTGTAGCTGATGGGTATTTCAGATTTTTATATAGGCTGTTGTTGATGTTGGATTAAGTTTAGATTTGGAAAAATCAAGACACTGTTCATTTTTAAATGCAGTATTCTGTAAATACTTGTGTGTCAAGAAAGCTTAGTAACTTTTTATTTAAGACCACTTCATCCCTAAGTCTTCTGGAGCAGCATGAACACTTTGAAACCTATCAGGTACCAGTGAATTTGAAATCAAAAGCCTGAGGCTCAGATCTGTGAAAATATTTTCTTGACTGCCTAGTTCTCAGTGACCTAATGACCACATCTCTATAGTTGTCTGCATTGTTTGAACATCACGGTCGTGCAGTTAAGGGTCAACGCAGAGACCTTGGAGTGGTCTCCCTCCACTGTGGCTTTGTCACATCAGGGCTGATGTAAACATTGCACAGATCCTGATCTTGTCTTCTCTGAATGCTTGAAGGAAACGACTCCAGTAGGTTTGTATCCATGAAACTGTTTACGAATATCTGAGGAGAAAGGTTTATATTTAAAAGGCTGATTCTCATCATTTCCGGTCTGAGCAGTGGTTGGTAATGGTGGGGACAAGAAGAAAAAAAAGTAATTTTAAAGTACATTTTAAAGTAAATAAAAAAAGAATTTCTTAACAAATGTTTGTATCCCAGTTTTTCTTGGAGATGGTTTCCTGGAAAGCCCAGTGATGTGTAGATGGGCCATTGCTTGGGAAGCTGGGACTGAGAATGCCTGGGAGAAGTGCAGTGTGAATCTAGTGGAGTGATCTTTTAGTGCTTTAGTGAACACATTTTAAAGATAAAAAAAAGCACAAGAACTGTGTTGAATTCACGATGAAACGCCCCTGTAGCACAAAGGGTTTAAATGTCACTGTGAGGCATAAAAGTCTTGGTTTGAGGAGAAAAGACTATTTTTATACAGCTTGTGTGCTAGAAAAAAATGTGGTCACATACTGTCAATTCTGATGCTTCTTTAAGATCAGGAATATAATATTCCACTTATATTTAGCAGAACTATGGCTCTGTGTGAACACTTGAACATTTGTTCTTTTCCTAAAGGCTATGGGCAGCTCTGTGGGGTTCAGAACAGTGCTGGTGCTTTTTGACACCAAGGGCTGCAAAGGTGGAATCTTAAGTACTGTTCATGTTAAGACAGCATAGAAAAGCCCGTAAAAACTCACTAATAATTATATTTATAAAGAGCATTGCTACCTGCCAGACAGGCAAGAATCTAGTTTTGGAGGGTGATGTGTGCTGTGAGGAACATGCAGCTTTCCACAGAGTCCTTTCCTGGCTTTCCTGTCATCAGAAAGGCATTTACTCGTAGTAAATGCATTAAATGAAACTAATTTTAGAACTACAGGTCAGCACTTAAATTTGTTTTCTCCTTGTTAGTCTCACAGCTAGATCAGGCCTTAAATTTTATAACAAACAGGACTTCCAGGTCTCATTTCTTCTCCTTGTGCCAGAGCTGTCTTTCACACAAGTGAAAGAGCACAGTCGTCGCCAGTTTTGTGCCCTTTATAAGTCAGATTCCATTTTTTAACACTTGAATCATATTTCCAGCACCAGGGTGGTGCTTTCCCCCCTTTCTTACTCAATTTTCCCTTTGTTCCCGATCCTTTATTTCTTTTGTTAGCGACTGAAATAGCGGTAGCGCAAATCAGCTGCGTTGTCATGGGGAGACTTCACAGCGTGAACGTGATGAAAAATGGCCAGTTTTCTTTTTTTCTTCTTTTTTTTTTCTCCTTTTTTTTTTTTTCCCCTGCACTGAGACACCACAGCGGGATGAGCAGGGAAATCACTGATTTCCTGTGATTTTTCCAGGGGCAGCCTGTGGCTGGACAAGGAGCGGCGGGGTGGTTGGTTCAGCGGTGCTGAACAAAGGGAACTCTCTCGGGGTATCCCTTGGCATCCCTTAGCGGTCCCGATCCCTCAGCCGGGCTGATTCCTTGGAGCAGCACATTTGTGGAGCAGCGTGGCTCCCGCAGGAAGCAGCGCCGGTGCCATCTGTCCCCTGTCGCTTGGATCTGTGTGGCTGAGGCCGGAGCTGTCGCTGCTCCGGGGGACAAACGGGATGGGTGGCAGCTGCCGTGCCTGCTCCGGGCATTAATTCCCTAAGGGGATCGGATCAAGCCGTGCCTGCAGAATGGGAATAGCGCAGGAGCTACGGGTTCAGCACGGGAGAAACGTGTGAATTCCTTCTGTAAATGCCAAAGGGAATATTCAGGTTGTGCAGCTGCCTCTTGTGGTCACCCTCTGGACAGAGGTTTCTTACGGGGTTGGTGATAATCGGCCTGTTTAGGGTTCTTCCTCCTGCAGGTGGAAGAACGTGGCAGAGGCTCAACCCTGAACATCATCAGGGGAAAACCAACCCTTCATCTTGGCTTGGTGGTGGTGAGAGATGGTTGTTATTGCAACTGGTGTAACATTGCAGCAAGATTTAAAAGCTCGAACAGATGCAGGGAGAATGATCAATACTCCCGGCAGCACAGTTCTGTGGAATTTACAGGACTAATAAAAAAAGCTGCACAAAGAGGGAAATACGATAAACACTTAAATTTCCTCATAAAAGAGATGGCTGGAATGAAAGCTGCACAATGTTTTGCTGTGAGGAGGTGGGAGTATGTGACTTTACAGTGACTGTGATAAAGCTTTCCTTTTCCAGAGTATATTTAAGCCAAGGGAATCTGCATGAAAATGAGGAATGTATTCTAGGAGTAGCACGCTAAACCTGTCACCTACTTTGCTAATTACGTGCCATTTTGAGAACAAAAGCTAAACCATGTGAAACATCTAATACAGAGCAAACTCCATGTTTAATCCTGATCAACTAAGTGGTTTATTTTATGTGGGTGATGGTGTTGGCCAGATAAACCAGGTACTGCTGACCTTGTAGTGGTATCAGTGGTATACTCGCATTGCCCATCACAGCTAGAGTCCTTATATAGGCAAATATTTAGACAGGGAAGTTGTGATCTCAGCTAAATGTTGCCAAAGCATCAACATTTAAAAGGATATTTTGTAAATAAGACATGGAAAAATCCTTATTTGCGGAGAGTAAATATTGCAACCTAGCTGCAACCATGTTCCGTTACATTTAAGTGGATAATTTTATCTCCAAAGGTGATACCCGGTGAAAACAAACTACGGGCAATTTTGTATCCATCTCTTAACATTAATTGTATTTTCAGTGGGAGAGTCAGTCAGAGGAGATCAGAAGTGGTTCAAAAGTGGCCACCAGAAAGCTGGACTTGTAACTCATCACTGTGTGTGCCCTGCGTCCTTTCCACTGGGCAGTTGGACTCTCCTCTGAACTGGGAAGTGGCACCTCCCAAGCCAGGCTTGGACAGGGCTCTGCAGAGCCAGGGTTTGTTCTGCTGCCCGAGATAAGCTCAGCTCCCGTGTCTGAGGCGGGAGTGAAATCCAGACAGTGCTCACGGGGAGCCGCCAGGCTGCGATTTGGTGCCCGATGTTGGGAAGTGGGACAGTGGCTGAGCGAGCTGCTGGGCTGGGCTGGCTGCCAGGCCCTGGAGAGAAGCTGCAGTGGCCAGCAGGAAGGCTTGCATCCCCAAGGGATTCCTTAACGATGGAGTTTCGTGGGTGCTCCCCAGTGAAACCGCAGCACATCTCTGCTCCTGCTGGAAATGTCAGAGCAAGGGCATCCTTCCTTCCCACCCCTCAAAGCAGTGGGTTTTTTTATTCCTAGACTGGAGTGGGAGAACTGGCCAGTGAGGAGTGGAGGCTGGGCTGGGGCTCTGCTGCTTCCCCAGTTTTCAGTATCAGCTCTCAGCTTTCAGTCTGCCGTAATGCAAATGCTGATACGTGACTAATGTGAAGTGACTTGTTCCTCCTGAATTGTACATTGCCTAAATTCTTCAAAAAGAAGCAAATGAAGTTTTTCTCGCGTAGCTAAAGAGCTGCTTTAGGTGTATCTTTGTATGCGAAGTTTCCTTGGGATGATACTCTGCACTTACTTGCCTCTTAAATATTCTCTGGATCAGTTTTTGTCCTGCTGTTCAGATGAAAAATAATATAGTGGAATTTTTAAAAAAAAAAATAATAACACTTAGCAATATTCTCTCACATCCTAATTTCTAGATGCTAAATGGGCCTTTGATATGGATTGCACTGTGGCCTGTTCTTGTGTATAACTTTTCCTTGTGGTGGGATATGAGCTGTAGCATCTTAGCAGGTGTAGTGTGATGGGATAGGTACTCTTTTAAGCATGAGCATATCCAAGCAGTTTTTGTACCAAAACAGTTAAAAGGGCATTTTCATAAGAACCTGGGCTGTTTATCACGCTTATTCCTAGTATACAGCTGGATTTGTGGCAGAGCTTCTCCCGTTTGAAGGGATTTAGCCTTGCTTTTCCCAGGCCTGCACCATGGATTTGCATAAGCTGCAGTTACACACTCCAATGGCTTTTCCAGGCTCCTTACTACAGTGAAGCAGGCTTTGCTGACTGCAGCTCTTGTCGAGCCATTAATTTAGCTGAGGAGTGTCCCCTGAATGTTGAAGGTGGTTTCCAGATAACCTTGGCATTGCCAGGATTTCAAAAGCCCTGTCAGGTTAATAACAGTAGAACTCCACAGCCTTTGCCCCACGATGTGTATAGAGCAGTTAAGACTGATTTTGTGATATTGCTGCCCACTGAGGGGAGTAAATTAATTTAATTTCATTAATTAATGAAAGATTTCACATCATTGAGTAATGGTGTGAAATCTGCAGCTCCACATGTTTTAGTCAGAGGAAACCTTAAACCTGCTGGTAGCTAATGCATGGTGTAAGCTGAATGTATTCGTGTGCTGGCCCAATCCTCAGCACTTCGAGCTTCTGGCTTCACTTAAACGTGTTTTTCAGAGAAAGGGTTTCCTTTTTTACTTTATTCTCTGCTAGAAACTGTATGAAGAAGTGGCTGGCTAGCAGAAAATTGCATCTCCTAGATAGAATGAGGCTTGATGACCTCAAGGGGGTTTTTTTAAAACTTTTTTTTGGCACCTTTATCTCCGCGTATAAATAGCTCACAAGTCTCTTCCTCAGCATTGGCTAGATGTGAAGTAGTGTTAAATGCT
Organism: Cyanoderma ruficeps; assembly: GCA_008694505.1. Taxonomy (NCBI): domain Eukaryota; kingdom Metazoa; phylum Chordata; class Aves; order Passeriformes; family Timaliidae; genus Cyanoderma; species Cyanoderma ruficeps. The sequence continues at coordinate 2,777,700 of VZDJ01000029.1, read as the reverse complement.
TTTGGGAGGTGAAAGTAGGCTTCCTCAGTTCCTTGTGGATGGAGCAAATCCAAGCTGCGTGCTATATTTACACACTTAGGTTCCCTAGCAGATTTTATTCCCTAAGTAATACGTGCTGATTTGGTGTAGTGTATTTAAAGTGCACTCCTAACAAAAGATTTATGCTGGACTTAAAAGACAGAGTGTTTCATTACAAGACACAGGAGTGTTTCGTTACATCAGTCTGTAGCTGCATGCTGTCAGCAGCTACATCTTAATTTATTAATGCAATTCTTTAGGTAACATTTTGATCAGCAGCAATTCTTACATCTCTTGGAGGGTCATTTAAGGTGGTCAGGTAGTGCTGCTTCCCTCGCTGGTGTTTGCTGTGAGCAGCTGAATAAGCTTGTCATTCATGCCCTTGAGCCTGCATGGGTTGATTTTGTTGGAATTGGCATTTTTCTCAGCTCACTGCTTGTACCACAGGAGAGTTTCTCAACTGTGTAAAGTGCCCTGGCACCGCATCCTCCTGGAACTCCCAGGGAAGCGCAGGTGGAGTTCACCGGGGACAAACCCATGGATTAACCTGCCTTTGCAAAAGGTCACCAGGAATTCTCAGTGACCTCAAGGGGACTTTTTTTTTTCTCCTTTCAGGCAGCATCTCAGGTTTCAAGGAGCTCTGTTGCTTCCCTGCTTAATTGGTGCTGTTGAGCCGTGGAGATTTGCTACCTATTAAAGCATCACTGACATGGAAGGCTATGAGGTCTTCCATCCAAATTTTGGTTGGTTTAAACTTTTGTGCTGCCTGACTGCCAGGTGACACGGCTGTGAGCATCATTAAAGCTTGGGAGAAGTTGCTGTGAGTCTTTTCAGAAATGCTACTCTCCATGAAATTGTTTTCAGGGCTGAGAAGATAATGGAAGTTGTTCTTTGTGTAACTTCCTCGTGTATTATGGGTTGGTTTTTTAATATAACCTAAAACCCTACTTTAGCTTCAGTAGTAAACTGTGTTGTGATGATTAATGTTTGACATTAATATTGTGGAATAATTCACAATAAATCTTCCGTTCTCTGGCAGACATGCCTCTAAAACCTGTTGTTTTGTATGTCTGTAGCTCCAAGTATTTCTACATCCATAACAGCTTTATAAAATCAGGGGAGCAGTCAGAGCTTTCATTAAAGTCTGTATTGGGATAACTGGTGTGTGCAAAGTCTATTGCCAAAGGAACCCAGCACGTGTAAAAATGCCACGTGAGGTTTGGGGCTTTTTTTGTGTCTGTGGTATTGGCACTGTGTTGGATTTTACAGATGAATGTAAAATCCAATCAGTTTTTTTAATGATCAAAGGCATGGCTTCAATTCAGATTCCTTCTTTCCTCCCTTTGTCAGTCAGTAGGAAGTGCATATAATGAAATAGCTGTTGAGGTCACTGTGGGTAATCCCAGAGGGAGCAACCTGGGAAAGGAGAGCAGTAACAAAAAATACCAGAGGGATGTGGAGAGGAGCAAGCACACCCTCCAGGAGCTGCCAGAAGAGCTAATGATGGGTTTCAGCTGTGGTTCCTGTGTCAGTGACCAAGCTCAGCTGGGCTCTGTTAGCCCTACATTGCCCTGAGGTACAAAAAGAAGAAATTCTGTCTCAATCTATTCCTCTGTCAAAAAGTTCCCACCAGTCTGCTCTCTCTATTGTAATTTATAGTTAAATGGCTTCTCTTTACAATTCCCGCTCTTAACTAAGAAAGGGCAATAAATTATTAATGAGTCCCAGAATGCTGAGCCTGGGAGGTAGGAGACACAAGGCAGGAGGTTCTGCCCCCTAAAAACAGCATTTAGTTGAATCCTCAGCTTCTGCTTTGGGCTCTGAGGTGCTCCTACTTAAAAACCATCTGTCAGAACAGCACATTCCTGCTGGTTCTTCCACTTAGCCACAAGGTTGTGGGAGCCTGCAGGAATAATACTGTGAACCTTTTCAAACATCTTCCTGCTTTTTGGGGGGTTTTTTCCTGCTGTTGAAATGATGCTGAAAGTGGAAGCTGTTACCTTTTGACAGGCTGGTTGGTATTTAAATAAAAACCCCAGGAGGTTTTGTTTGAGTACTTCAAAAGTGTTGGAGTTGGAGCAGAAAGTGAGGCTGCAGAACTGGAATTACTTACAAAAGAAAGCTAGTTAGGATTTGTGGGTTATTTTTAAGAATCTGGGGGGTCTGGAGACCTAACACAATTTCTAAACATTCTAAAAAAAAATCTAAAATTCTAAATTCTAAAATTCAATAAACCAATAAATAAAATAAGTTATTAATAAATTATTTGTTATTATTTACAATTTATTAATAAAATATTGATGAATTAAATATTTAACAAATTACTAAAATAAAAAAAAATTGAAATTTCTAAAATTCTTAACACAAGTTCTAAACTCCCCTGCCAGCTTTGTTGGTTTGCTTCTTCACAGAAGTGGCTGAAACGTATCTGGTAATGGTAAGAATTTAAGGCTGAATTACCAGGTCCTCAGTAGGAATACAGAGGACTGTCCCTTCTACTGTGGTCTCTTATCCTCTAATCATTTTCATCCACATCCTCAGTGACTGAATAACCATGTCACTAAACATTTATATTGAAAATTCAGGGGTCCAGCTTTGTGTGGTGGAAGTGGCATCCCCGTGGGAACACAAAAAAGTGTGCTTTGCTTGATTTACTTGATTTGCTTGATTGCTGCTCCCTCTTGTGGGGTTCAGGCCAGTTCAAATAAGCTCGGAGTTAATTTTTGGTCTGTTTAGATGGAGTAATTAATCAGCGCTTCTCCTCTGAGACACTGGGTGGGGTAATGACCTTAACACTTGCTTCTCTGTGTACCTCTACAGATCAGAACATTCTTTTATGTCAAGGGGACTAAATATGTAAAAGCATTTAATTCACTTCTTAAATTTAATTCTTTTTTTTTTCCAAGAACTGGTCCTGTTGTGCTGTTAATATCTAGCAGGGTTTACATTTCTGTCAGGGCAGAGATGAGGCAGTTCCACAGCTGTAGCAGACTTGGCAAGTCTTGCTGTACTGGCAGCAGTGAAACCTCTCACACCTCCTCTCCTGAAGTCAGCACTCCTGACTCCCACTGCTCTGGCTGTTGCCCTTCTTAAGTGAGTTTAAAATTTAAATTAAATTAATTTAATCTAATTAAAATTTTCCTCCTGAAAATTAACCCCCCCCCCCAAAAAAAAAAAACCCTCCCATGTGCTCTCCTGTATCCCAAATAAATGCAAATGCCATAGCTGGGGGAAAGATTTTTTTTTTTTTCTTCCCCCTTGTAATTGCTCAGTTGTTCTGCTGGCCTAAAATCTCCACATCTGATGTGTTGTGCCTGAAGATGTCAAAATCCTGCTTATGTTTGTTTTCCTCCAGAGAGACAGATGAGCTCTGGACATAAGGTCTCTGTTCTCTGGACAAGAAACTGAAGTGCTGTGGATTTCTTCATTGCTCCTAATTGATGACAAAGACCTGTGCAGCTTCACTGACCAGTTTTTGGCGTGAAACTCTTCCAGGAATTTCCCACTGAAGCTTGAAAGGCAAATTGTCCTGACCTCTTGCAAAATGGGAAAGGGCCACATCAGTGTGACACTGAAACAAGAGCAGTTCACATGATCTAATTTCTAATATTGCACCATTTCACAATAATCATAGGATTTGTCTCAGCACTGCAGTTTCCATCACTTAACTCAATGTTGAACTGTTTCTGTCCAGGAACTGCAATTATGGGTATTAAATCTCAGTTTTGGAGAGTATTCAGTGGATTACCTGAAACTTTTGACCTTCATTTTACTTGGCTTTAAAAGAATAAATCAATCTTAAATGTGCCTGCATGCAAAGTCTGTGCTTCTGTGGAGACCCAGTGCTGTTGTTTGACACATAATGAATTCCCTGCAAATGTATTTATTCTTTCTGTGATGCAGGCAGAGGTGGGATTTTGGCTGAGATTAAACCAGGAAGCAGGTGCACTTGATTCGAGAAAAAAAAATAAAGAAAAAAAGCAGAACTTAGTGTTCTATTTATGCCTTTTTAAAAAGCTTTGTGTCACAGCCTGGGTAATCCCTAGAACAGCATCAGTAACCTTTACTTTAAATGTTGTGATTTCTTTTGACTGGTAGTGTGAGCATTATTTGAAGCAGTTGCTGGGGTTTGTGTCTGCATTTTAATGTGCTCTAAGTGCAGAGCTGTGTTCAGGATTTGCCATCTTTTATTCAGATGAAATTTGCAGTTCAGTGGGGGCCAGAGGGTGATGCCCACAGATTACACTGCTTGTAGCAGTTCCTGAAATTCACTTCTTATTTATACTTGAAATATTTTTACCAGTCAGGAACAAAACCTCTGTTTATGTCCATGTATCAAAAAAGATGTTGGCAACCACCCAGCCCCAGAGCCCTCCCCAACCTGTGTTTATGCTGTAAATGAACCAGATGAGAAAGTGCACTTTATTGGAGGTTCCAAATGGGGCTGTTGTGCTTTCCTTTATGGTCAAGACATATGTGTTTGCTCTTCAGTAACGTGTACCAGTGGCTGAATTAATTTTGCATGCGTGCTCCCTCATTAAGAGCCCTTCTGCTGTGTGGTGGTGCCTGAGGACGAGTTCCCAGTGGGGAACTCTGGTTGGAGCTTTGCTTCCAAAGAGAAGTCAAACACCAAAACTCTGAAATACAACTCAACTCTTTTATTTGTGAGCTCTGAGTGACTTTAATTGCAGAGGCAGTTCTGCAGTCAAACAGAAATACGATATTTAAGCAGCACTCTGCAATACAGCCATTCTACTTGGGTGTTCTGAAGTTCAGTTTTATTTAAATATGAAATGAGGACAACAGTTGCTGCAACACGCTGCTGGTGCCATAGAGAGAGAACTACAAGTGGTCACTGCAAAAGAGAAACTTCTCTCTTTTTATGAAGAAGTTGGGTAAAACAAGTAGAAGAAACCACTGGCTGCAGAAAAATAACTACTCCAGGAGACAACACTGGGAAGATTTTTATGCTTTCCTTGTGAAATTCCAGCTCATATTTGCTAATGCTGCCAGTGGGTTTTGTTTATTTTTTTTCCTTCTAGGTATCATTTCTGATTTATTAATTTATTTCTATGAGTGATTCAGCTGTTTCCAAAGTCAGCTGGACTCCCCCAAAACTATTTCCGTGAGTTAACAGTCTTGATGTAAAGTACATGGCTGCAGCATTATCCATGGTGTAGAAAACACATGGATTTGTTCTCAGAGGTAACAGCTGTAGAGGAGTATCCAAATTCTTCCCTGCTAGGACCAACCACTTACTGACCAGAGAGCTATTTAGGGAGAAAATGCCAATTGAAGAAGTGACGTAAATGTGGTCAGTTGATACTAACTGAGGAGCTGCAAGCCAACATCCTATCCTGGAGCTGCTCTTTCATCCCTGTTTTGCTTTTTTGGACTGGAAACAGGACGAGTGATTGATTGCTAAATAGCAGTGGAAGTGGTGCACTCTATATATAGAGTGGTGCTGAAGAACGGAGCTACAATACTTATGAAAAATATACCCAAAAAAACCCAAACCAAAACAAAACCCCACCAACAAAAACATTTACTGAGATAATAAATGCCTCTAAACCACTGCCAAGATGGAAATGATAACAAGATAATTCAGTTTTAAGAGGTGTTTTAAGATCAATTCCTTGTGGCAGGATTTGCTTTGGTAATCCGTGCAAGCTCCTGGTGGAGCTCAGTTTTTGTTTAGGCTAAATATTGTTTATTGTTGTATTTTTAGCAGCAGCTCTTTGGGACTCCAACAATTTACGAGGTAGGATGCAAGTCCCTAATTGTCTCTTGCATTGTGGAGCTGTACAGGCTGTTCACTGCAGAATAAACATTTTCCTCCTTTATGGGGGGAAAAGGTCTGTGTCAACAAGACTTTCCAGCCTCTGCTCGCATGCCTAAGTTCTATCTCCAAGATGGGTTTCCTGGCAAGCACATCAGCAAATGTTTCTCCAAAGTGGACAGTGCTCATGTATAAATTCTTTCATTAGTCGTGGGTCTCGTTCCCTCCTCCCCTTCCCAGTCTCTGGCTCAAAAAGTTAAGCAAGAGGACCAAGAATGCTGAGCCTTTAAACACAGATAACTCACAGCAGCACCCTCAGCATGTCAGAGCAGGGTGTCTGCCTGTTCCCGCCCCTGGTGCTTGGGAATTAAGGAAAACAGAAAACCAAAGCTCTGGCTTAGGGTTCTGAGAAACCCTAAAAACAAAATTGGAAATCACTCTTGGAATGCCCTTGCAAGAAAAACTTTCCATTGAAAAAGTCCATCATTTAATTTCCCACTAAACTTCAGTCTTGTAGGATTGCAGGGTGTGAATGAGCCTGACCCAGGAAAATAGGTTCAGTCAGGGTGGTCATGGGAACACCATAACAGTTCTTATGGCCAGGTTTCCACTGTAGGTATACTTTATTATCCTCATTGTATGGGAAAATTGGACACTCCTCAAAGGGGACTGTCAATTTTTTGCTAAAATGTTTGATAATGAGATTCTCTGGTGTTTGCAGAGGATGTGATCCCTGTTGATTTAAGGTGCCATCCTAGTTCATTCTCTCTAGTGAATACAGTCAAATATTTGAGTTGAAGCCCTAATGATGTTTAGCTATAAGGCTGACTTCTTGGACTTGATTTTTACTGTGAATTTGATTTGTCTGTTTTTTGAGTGGGAGAGCTTGGTGTCTTACCTATGCCACTCCCAGAGTTTGCAAATGCTGGTGGTGTTTTCCCACCTAACGTGCCTGGTGGGGGCAGGATGATGTGCAGAACCTCTGCCCTTTAGTGTGGTACTTTTTGGAAATACTGTTGGGTTTCCAATTCACAAAATTCACAGTCGTGGTGGAAATGGTTAATTCCAACCCTTTAATCTCATTACGTTGGAAGTAGAGCCTGGGAGATGGCAAAGCCTCGTGCTGTGAATACAACAAGAGAGAAGCACTTTTCTACAAGTAAAAGGCTCTTGCTGGATCATTTTTGTGGGTTTTTACACAGATATCTGTACACTCAGAGATGTACAAATGAGATCACCGTGAGATGATCCAAACCAAAACTGCTTTTTTCCTTTGGTTTGATCTTTTCTTTTTCTGTCATTATTGAGCAAAGGAATGGAAACGCTTAAGACTAGGTCAGGAGTTTTTATTATGGGAACCACTCTTGAATCTGTAGCTTCTAAAACAGGAAGATCACATAACTTTTCATATTTCAAAATTCTGAAGCTGAAGCAATCAGGCTTTAAAATATATTCAATATCCAAATGTTGATGGCATCACAAATGCTGAATGACAAATGTGCCATAGGCTCCCCAAGAGCCTCCCAGCTTCCCTGCTGGAGCATGACTCAGTCTGACTTGTGCCTGATCCAGCAGTTTCCTTCCTCCTCCTGCTCCTCTGTGCAGGCTGGGCAGAAGATAATCTGTTGATCCTGGCAGGGGATTTTGGTGCTGAAAACTGGACATTGTTTTCCTAAGGAGCACTTGGCTGCCTCAGTGCCTTGGTGACGGGCTACAAGGAGGTTTTGTTCCCTTGGCCAGCTGGGCCCCAGGCGTGCCAGCATGGCCCAGAGGGCAGGGATGATGGAGTGATGAGGCACAGACATCACTTTTCCTGTCTCTCTGACTTTGGGTGGGTGTCACTCCAGAAGATTTTATTGGCTTTCTGCAACATTTGAAGAGCAACACTATGAACCTTATTAAAAAAAACCCCAAAACTGGACTAACCAAATATTTCTTCTAATATAAAGTATTTTTTAGCTTTTTTTCCCACAGAACAATATTTTCTTTCTCCATTCCCACTGTTTGGAAAGCCAGGACTGAATAAGACACTGATGGACATGACTGAAATTCTAAGAATCACAGAATCATTTAGGTTGGGAAAGATCAAGTGCAACCAATAAACCAACACTGGCAAATTCACCAAAAGTGATACCCCTTGAAGAGAACACAGGAAATGCACAACAGAATGGCATTTTTATAGATATAAATTATGTAATCTGAGTTATATATGTTGGTGATGGATAGTGTTGGGAAGTGGCTGCTGTCTTGATGAAGAATTAATACTGAGGTGGGCCAAGCTGGGGCCAGAGTGCTCTGAGGTGCAGGTTTTTTCAGTTTTTAAACCTGTCTCTAAAGGTTTTGACTACTTTTTTCCTACTTGCATGCCTCTTAACCTACCTGCAACGTGCCTTAAAGACAAAATAAAAAGCAGTTGAGTATGAGCTGTGCTGGTGGCCAGGCTTCCTTGGAATTTGAGTTATCAGTGATATTAACATACCTGGAGGCTGACTGGGTGATCTTTCCCTCCTGCTTTTGATGCAGCTCCTCGGTTGTTGGTTATTATGGGTAAACTGCTGTTCTGGAAAGCTGATTTTTAGGATTTGGGCCAGCATTTTTTGAGGATTACGTTGTTCTGAATGCAGGCATGCATTTTGTATGTGCGTGTTTGCAAAGGAGAGGTGTGTTCCCCATGGGGAGATAAGGAGTGTGTGTCATTGGAATCAGAGCTGCTGTCCTAAGTGCAGTAAACTTCCTTTTTTTTTATTTTCTGCTCAGACATACCAAACTCACAGTTATCCAATCTGGAAGTGTCAACACATTTTTTTCCCCCCCTTTCTAAATGTCCCATTACCTGTTTTTCTTAGGCTCAGTTTATTACTGTAGTATGTGCAATGCATATTTCCTCTGGGGACATCCTTCCTGCTTAGATATGTCCTGTAATTAATGTCACTCTTCCACAGCATCCTATTCCAGATGGGAAATGCATGGACACAAGAACTTTGTGCTGAATAAGCAAATAAAGATCAATTTTAGAAGGTGATGCTGTTTTTCTGAGTAGGAGAGAGCTATGACGGGATAAGCAGTGTAGTTTTGAGGGGTTTTGTCAGGACCTGATTGGAATTCCGAGTCTCCTTTTACATAAAATCAATTATAAAGTGCTGAAGTGTGTTCAGAGCGCTGTCAACTCTGTATTGCTGGAAAATGGAAGTTTGCTAGCATTGGAAAGACCTCTTGATCCTTCAGTTCCGACCCAGCAGGTCTGGAGTACAGTTGTTTGTTTGAATTTATCCCAGGGTATGCATGAAGTGCTTCCTCAAGTAAACTGAGTAAAACCAAACATCTTGGCTTGGAAAGTAAATAGGAAAAGGTGTGTGTGTGAGGGGGTAATTTATGCCTGGTGTAGGAAATACTTATATTTTCAGTGTATTTGCCAAGTGACAGTGCAAAACCTGTGGAGAGTTGCCAGTGAATGTGTGGGGGGAGGTTAATTCTTGTTAACCAAGTACCAGAACAAATAGTCTGTTTCAAGCTAAGATGAAGATACTTGTCACGCTGAGTTGTTCTGATCCTTCAGATTTACACAGTTAACATCACTCCCCTTCTCTGTTAAAACTTCTACATATAAGGCAATATGTATTTTTCCTGAAGAATTAACTTCAGGGTCTGGTCTTGGCTGCCTTGGGGTGAGCTGCCATAGTCCAGAAGTGCCTTCTTCACAGCTGAGCACCAAACATTGCTGGAAGCCCCAAATCACACTGTTACCTGCACCAAAAATGGGTGCTGAGCAGGCTCTGGGAATTAGGGCATAACTCTGCTTGGACTTGGGGCTGTTCACAGAAGACAGACCTGCTGGAGGAGGAAGTGAGTGTCTGCTAAATGAAGATTTAAATTATATATGCTTCACAGGAACATACAGTATTTATTAGTTTCTTTATGCACATGCTGGAGTGAATTTGAGACAGTTCAGATTTATTTTGTTAAAGCAAAGTTGGGTCGTTTACCTGGTGAAGAAGTTAAAAATAACTTGTAGGCTCAGCTGTTGGCTTTGGAGTTTAATGAAAGATGTGACTTTGGAGATATTATTGCAGCCTTTCAGTACTTAAAGAAATTGTTATAGGAATGACAGAGACTTTTGACAAGGTGTGCGGGAGTGACAGGACACAGGGGAATGTCCTGAGGGTTAGATGGGACATTGGGAAGGAATTCTTCCCTGTCGGGGTGGTGAGGCCCTGGCACAGGGTGCCCAGAGAAGCTGTGGCTGCCCCTGGATCCCTGGAAGTGTCCAAGGCCAGGCTGGATGGGGCTTGGAGCAACCTGGGCTAGTGGAAGGTGTTCATGCCCATAACAGGGGTTGGAACTGAATGGGCTTTAAGGGTCCTCCAACCCAAACCATTCTGTAGTTCTGTGATTGTACAACCTGTTTTACAATTGTAAAGCTTCATCTGACTTAAGCAGGGTTTCTTCCACGGGCAGGGTGCAAGTTAAGACATCCCTAATCCCTCTTATTTAAAGGAAGCACGACTGGCCTTCCCAGGGACAGTGGGACATGGCTTGGGTCCAGGCACTGCCAGTGAACCCGGCTGAAGTATTGCCCCCAAATATAAAGCAGTGGTGCCAGCGCTTCCAAATTAACTAAAATACTGTCAGCAGCATGGCAGCCTGTGCTCTGCCAGCCTGAGCAACCAGATTCCTTGTCCTGGGCAGGCAGCTCATGGAAAAACTGAGCTCAGTCGCTGGGTGGAGGCTCCGCTGGGCTCGCTGACCGGGAAGGCGGGCGCAGGCTGAGTTGCTAAGGAGCAACCTGTCTGGCTTGGCGTGGAAAATCCCGTGCCAGGAAGAGATGACTCCCCGAGTGCTCTGCTCTTGCTGCTGCGGAATGGCAGCGGGTAAAACGAGCTCTTGGAGCTTCGCAGCTCTCCCGGCCCTCGCGGCTCCTCCCTGCTGGCCCTTTTGTGAGGGGATGAGTGTGCGAGCTTGGGGTGAAGTCAAAGGGAGAAGAGATGCTTTAGGTGAAATCCGGCGGAATCAACAGATGTCACTGAATTCCGTGGAGCCAGGGTATCTGCCCTGACCGTGCCTTCAATTGTTGTCGGGGTGCCGTTCCATTTAGTGCCACTTAAACCCACTTGTGCTCTCTAATCCTTCTATGCCTTCGGCTCATCCAGCTCATCACCAGAGACATTTTGAAACACAGGGTGTCCTTATTTTAGCCACTATTCCCGATTGCTCTTCTGCAGTACTGTCAGACTTCAATTACACGTTTGGGGTTTGTTGGGTTTTTTTTGTTTGTTTTTTTTTCATTATTCCATAGCGTGTAATGTCATTTCAAAAAGAATAAAACCAACACCAGCCCATCCAGCGTGGATGGCTCGTCTCAGGCTCGGCTCTACACAACGCAATCCGCAGCTCCGATATAATTGATATAATTGCAGCAATTAACAGCAGTGGGGCGGTTTGTTTCTGCCATGCAAAGGCCACTTGGCGTGGAAAGGAATATATATTTATAACCATCTGCCCTGGGCGTTATCTGGGGGATGTGCAGCCCGGAGGGAGGGCGGGCGGGCGTGCGCCGAGTTGTTGGGATGTTCCGGGGCTGTTTATCTTCCTCGGGGACGAAAAGGAGGCAAGGAAGATAAACAGCCCCGCAAGATCCCAGCATCCTTTCCGTGGAGGATGCCGTGCGGGTTTCAGAGCGATGCCCGGCGGCGGCAGGTGTGTGCTGTCACCCAGCGCTCCCTCCGTGCTCGCAGCTCCCGCTCCCCGCCCGCTCCCCGCTCCGCCCCCGGGCCGTGCCGGGCGCGTCCGGGCGGGCCCCGCCGGCACAGACGGCGGTAGCGGGAGCCATGGACGCCGCTGCCGAGTGCCTCAGCCCGGCTGCCCAGCAGCAGGTAAGGCCGGGGGGGCTGCGGGGGGCTCCTCCGGGACTCCACGTGGTGGCTGTGTGAGCCTAGCCCGGGGGCTTGTGCCGGGCTGGCTTTGCACAATCACTGATCTAAACGTGAGCTGCTCGCTGCTCCGGGAGCCAGCGGAACCTGTTAAATGGTTGCTGAGTAAAAAGTGTCACGGCAGCCCCGTGGGACCATCAGATGGCCGCGGGCGGGTCGGGCATCCCTCGACGCGAGCTGACACTCGGGCTCAGCGCTGTCACTGCGAGGGGGAGAGAGAGGAGCTGTCAGAGCAGCCCAGGATGAGCTGTCGGGCCAGCGGCGCTGGGGGTGTTAGGAGGACATCCCTGTGTTTACGTGTAGGCTAAGGTTCATCAGCCTGCTGCCTCTGAATAGTAATTTGCATTGAAGAGAAAGGTGAGGAGTAGTGCAGGATGTGGACCGACCGAGCCCTGTGTGATTCACGGGTTCATTGCCATATGAGTAAGTGGTGCAAAGTGTTGTTTGTATTTGTAACTCATATGCAAAAAAATGTCAGATAAATATGCTGGTTTGACCTCTTAAACATAGAAGTCATTGTAGTCGCTCTTGTTTCGATGCTAAGTAGTTACCACTCACAGGTGAGCTCCTGGAACTCCTGGGTTAGGTCACATGTTGCTCAAATGGAGACGGGAAAAACATTCCCATGGGTTAGCACTGGTTCTAGCCAGTAGCTATGTTGGTCAGCTGTGTTACAGGAATATTGCAAATCAGGTGTTGCATGTCCAAACAGACTTTAAATTATGTAGGAGTGCAAGAAACCTTATCAGATTTTTGACTGATGAAGTGTGACTTGGCTAAACAGAAGGAACAGTCCTATGGTATTTGAGGAAGAGGATACAGATTACTGGAATGGAACAGCATCCGTCATGAAAAATTATGCTGGCCCCAAAAATGACTGGCTGGCTGTGTCCTAAGCGTGTTGGCAAGAGGTTTAAATCAGCCTGAGAATAGTTATTGCAGCAATGCACAGCAGTGGTTGCTTACAGGGAGCAGGTGTAATTTAGTCAGGCAGACTTGTGTTTTAAGGTTTCTCTGGCAGTGGGATCAGAGAGCTTTTCCAGGTATGGTTTGGTGCTGGCAAGCTAACACTTCAATCCTCCACAAAAAAATAACAACACTGGCTTTGATTACTAGCCTTAGAAGCAGGTAATTTTGAATGTGCTGGAATTGAGGGGTGCTTTGTATAGCTGGAAAACTCTTACACATGTAACTATGTGGCAAGTCAACATAGTCATTTTTCACTGCCCAGAAAAGCAGCATAACTTCCTGTCTTTGTTGGCTGTTTCTTGGGGCTTCCAGGCGAACAATGAAGCCCTGGTCATTCCAGGAGGGCCAGGCTCTGAGAATGCACACCTTCAGGATGTGTGTGTGTGTGTCTCTGGCCTCTACCTTAGCAACTCACCTAAATAATTCTCTCATCGCCGCGATGATGACAGCGCAGCTTCCTCGGCGCGGCGCGCGGGGCCAGGAAGCCGCGTCTTCCGTCACCATTGTGCTTTATCCCCCGGCCATGGGCACAGCCAGGCCTCGTCCCCACCAGTGGTGCTTAAAAAGGGGCTGTGCAGGGGTCACTCCACAGCAGCTGCACGTCCCGTGCTCCCACTTCTCCCCACTGCTGCAGGTGGCAGGAGATGCTTCTCACCCTCTCCAGCTGATACCCAATACCTGGTTTGGTTTTTTCCTCAGAGGTAGTTGTGCTCCAGTTACAACCTGCTTAGTTTTTCCCTCTTCAGATCTAAATATACTGAACTCCTTAAGCCAGGGTAAAGATTTGCTGCTGCACAGGGCTGGGTTTTTATTTTCAGGCCGAGTGACCCTTAAGCAGCAGGAGTGTCAAGCGCTGAGCAAGTAGGCCGGCAAAAGCAATGAGCATTTTGCAGTTCTCCAGTGCATTTTTTTTCAGGGCTTGGTGACTGTAAATCATTCTAAACAACAAGAGTTCAGTGTGTATATTTGTAGTATTTGAGCGAGTCCCATAAATTAAGGCGATGATTTTTCGGCTGGTGCCCATCTCAGCAGTCTGGTTGCCATCTCCTCATTTTGCCTGCGAGGCTTTACGGAAGCCTCTTATGAGGTTTGGGTTTTTTTGGTATGACATGCTCAGTAGGGCTGAAGCTGCCAGTTCTTCTTGTCAGATGAGCAATATTTCATAAAAGGGAAGTTGCAAAAGCTTTGTAATGGGTGGAATTAGGCTTCATAATTTTAGTCTTCTGTTTCTGACAGTGATCTGTCACTTTTGATTGAGGCCTGTATTGCTTGCTGAGTCACTAGTGAGTTTTAGATGATTTTTAGATCACTTCCTTCAGTCTTAGCAATTTCTAACTTCTTTTTTTTTTTTAGTCTTTAATCCATTGAATAGTAATTTATGCTTTAGGCAGCCTAAAGAGCAGCTTTTAGTAAGCTGAATTTCAGAAGTGTGTGAATTTTTTGGGGTGGTTTTCTAATGCTCAGCAGTGTCTCTTGCGGGCTGCAGTGGCTGTCTCTGCTGCTGCCCTTAGAGGTGACTCGACTCTGGGCCCTGCCAAGTGCTTGGGCTGGAGAAAGACCAAAGTCAGCCAGGCAAAGCCTGGTTTGGTTTAGTCAGCACAGAGAGAGAAATGTAAAGTTAGCGTTGCTGCTTGCAGGCTGTGCAAGAAATCAAAGTATTTATAGCACAGAGCAGAGTCCAAGAGTCTCAGAGAGTGTGGTTTGACAAACTCCCATGAGTTCAGTCACACCCGTGCTCCTGGGGTAGAGGCCCACAATAAATCTGACGCTCCTCTGTGTTTGTCTGAAAGTCTGACCTGTGTTTTTATTCTCACATGTCCTAAAGGTTCACAGCTTGAGCAGGTGGCAGTGGCAGTGGGGCTGTTCTGGGTGTCCTTGCCTTGTGCTGGGGGACCACCCACTGTACCTGAGCTAGGCTTTGGCACAGGGAAACCTGTGTGCAACAGGCCCTGTTTGGCTCCCACACTCCTGCAGGATTTGTTGGGTGTTGGGGTTGCTACCAGGCTTTGGTTTGACTTTGGTAACGTCATACCCAGTGAGCTGTGGACTCATCCATGTCCTGATAGATTTACTTCCTCTGAGCTCACAGGTTACGCCAGGTTGGTCACCAATGCTACCTACAGAGTATAAAAAAAATTAAATTCATTCTGACTTAAGCAATTCCATCCACCCAAGCATGCTAGAAATGGGATTATGAAGGCCACAGGTTGACCATTTGATGGCTGGCCTGACTATAGGATGATATGTTTCTGCTGAGCTGGAGAGCACCCTCCAAAGACTCGTGGGTAGCCTCACATACTGAAGCCTTTTTTTTCCTCCTTGCATATTTCCTGTCCCTGTTCTCTCATTTTGATGTGGGCTTGAAAACCCTTTAGGGAAGAATGGCCTGTCTCTTACAAACCCCTCTTTGTCCAGCACAAATGAGCTGGTGTTTGGTCAGGAACCGTGGTGAAAATAACTGTGTAATCATCTAAATGGCACCCAGACATCCTTGAGAACATGCTTGAAAATATTCCTTAGTGCTCGATGCAGCCCTTAAGGTACAGCAGCCTTCTGACAGAGAAGTTGGGGTCACTAAGGAGCCAAGAGCAGGTTCTAACATGATTTGGTGGGGACTTATTCCTTCATTCCTTGAGGACAATAAGGCAGTGAAACAGGAGCCTGGAGAGGCTGTGGAGCCACCCAGCTCAAGGGTTTTTAAAAGCCATCTGAACCAAGTCCTAGGCAGTGTGATGCTGACCCTGCTTTGAGCAGGAGGGTGAACTGGAGACCTCATGAGGTCCCTTCCAGCCTGAACAATTCTGTAATTACTTGTTTTGATGTGATGAAAATGAGTTGCTTTAAAATATGAGTGTTCAGGATGGAATAACACTTGATGACTTCTTACAAAGGTTAGTATATGCTAACCACAGGTTTTTAGCTTAAAGTTCAAGAACCCAGGATACCGTTTCTGTTGTTTGTATTCAAAGATACTTAAGGCTGACGTGATCATGGAAAAGAAAAAGTTCATAAATAAACAACATGCTTGTTCTAAGATGTAAGCCATTGTTTCTCAAAGCTGCTGAGTGAAAATGTGTTTTTATTCTTACAAGGTTTGCAGGTTGGCTTTAAGTTGGCAGCTGGAAGGCTGCAAAGATGAACTACAGTGAAGTGGCAGTGCACCATGGATTGGCACTGAAACCAGAAATGACATGCAAAACTTGTGGTTTTGCACAAAGTGAAATTCATTTAACTTCCTGCAGTTGGTATCTGTAATTTAGAAACTGGCGAGCCTCGTTCTCAGGAAGGCCTGAGAAAAAATGGCTAAATTTAAAATTTTTTTCCTACTTTTCAAGTTGCTTCATTTCATATTATGTTGTGCGTGCTTCTGGGAGAATATATAATTCTCTAACAAAGCTAGCAAGTGTGTAAATCCTTTGGCCCTTTTCATACAAGGAAAACAAGGGGAAATATGTATAATTTGAATTACATCTGAATTTTACATCTAGGCACCTAGTTCTGATGTGAAAGCTCAGCTGGTTATTGAAATTCATGAGGATGACAGCTATGATCATGTTAGCATCCAAATAATCTTGTTTCTGCCTTTTTTTGTCAGGAGGGGAGTTGGGGATACACAGCCTGTACTGTTTGGTGTGTTTTGCTCATGGAGACTTTAGGGCCCTTTGTTTTCCACAGGGAAAAAACAGTTTGTGCTGGTGTTATTCCTCACCTCTATTAAACAAACAGAAGGGATCACATCAAGTCGATATCAGGCTTGTTTCCAGAGCTGTGATTTCGTGCCTTTAGCACACATTTCAGGGGATGTTTGGATAGTGGGTGTCATGAGCAATTTCAAACACTGCAGGTGGTTCATGGCACTGCCTGCTAGGGATTCCACCCAGGCTTTGCCCAGCAGCAGCAGGGCTGGAGCTTTCTTTTCTTGGACTTACTGCTTCAGGTTGTTGAAAACATGTCTGGGGATTCATGCCTGCGCCTGGAGCCTGCTCTCACCCGGCTTCCAGGTCATGAGAGGGGATGGTTTTGAGTGCAGGTGTGAAGAGTCTGCTCCTCCTACGAGTTTCTGTCCATGGCAGAGACACTTACCTCAAAATTCAGGCAAAGAACTCAAGGGAGAGCAGCTCTGTGCAAAACCAGCCCTTTGCTCTTTCTGCTATGGGCTTTTTTTTTTTTTTTTAATTCTCTGAGAAGGCTTGTATTCGTGTTACAAGTAGTTTTTCAGACTTCACAGAATCACAGAACATTTGGGGTTACATGTGACCTCTGGAGTCCCAGTCCAATCCCCTGGGCCAACTAAAAGCAGGTGACACTGAAACATGTCCAGTTGGGTTTGGGATGCCTCCAGAGAGGGAGACTCTGCAGCCTCCCTGGGCAGCTGTTCCAATGCTCTGCCACCCTCAATGAACAGAAGTTCTCTCTCATGCTGAGATGGAACTTCTCGTGGTTAGTTTATGGCCATTGCTCCTCATCCTGCCACTGGGCACCACTAAGAAGAGTCTGGCACCACCCTCTTGGAACCTGCCTTTGAGATATTTGTGTGGATTGCTGAGATCCCCTCTTGGTCTTCTCCAGTCTGAGGTTTTAAGATCTAAATCATCAGAAGGCTCCTGGGCCTGCCATACATCAGCTCATGCTTGATTTTCATCAGCCCTTTTCTGTTAACTGCAAGTTTCAACCATCCTACTCCTTTTTTAGGGGCTTTTTTCCCATGCTTTGTTTGTGTTTTTGGCGGCTGTGACCCTTCTCCCTGGGCTTGAGTGGTGAATGCACTTACACAGAAGGGAAAACAAATGACACCTTTCTTTTTTTTTGGTGGTTTTCTTTCTGTTTAGAAGCACTACTGAAAACACCGGTGTTTTGTTTTCTCTGTGTGCTTGACCTTGGTCTTATGGCAGTTTTTCCTGTCAATTTGGATGCTGTACTTACAGTAAAAGGTTTCAGAAGCAGAGGAGTTGGGTGTAACACCAGGGTGACTGGCTGTGAGCCGTGCCTTTGGCTCCCTGCTGAGCTGTTCTGAATTCCTCCGGACGAGCTGCTCATCACAGTTGTACTGTATCAAGCCCGAGCTAATTTTACTTTTTCCTCTGTAAGACCTACTGGCTTTTCCTGGGATTTGAAGCAGAATATTAAAAATGTTACTCTATAGCATGTTCCATCATTTCCAACTGGGCTGAAGTGAGGAAGCACTGTAGATCTCTCGAGAGGTCTGTTCTTGGCTAAATTCCATTCCAGCGAGGTTTGGACTGGAATATGGAGTTTTGGAGATTTATTATGGAGCTAGTGCATTTTCTCTATATAATTTCAGCCTTAGCTGTGCATACTGAGCTCCAATATTTACCCAACTCCTGTGCCCAGGTATGTGTGCACAGTGTCAGTGGTCAGGAAAAATGACACGTAATGTGTTTGGTGTTAGTCAAATTAATTTGTCAATAAAAAACAATCCACGCTGCAGGGAAAGGAAAAAAAAAACAACAACCCAGAACAAAAAGAGCAAAACCTGCTTTTCTTAGATAAATCTCCCTGCTTCCTCTCCAGCCACACAAATAATAATTAAAGAGCTCCTTTAAACACAAGTGCTCAGGGAGGGTAGTGCCTGCACGGGGGTGTTTTACCTGACTCTTAAGATAACAAGTTTGAGAAGGCAGGGCCATTACCTGCAATAGGGAATTAACTCCTACAGATGTGTTTACAGCCTTGCCGAGTCAAAGCCTCCCCATTCCCTGCCCTGCTTCCGGAGTGTGTTCCCCGTTGGGTTGCCCAGCTTTCATCTCATCCCATCCCTGTGTTCCCGTTCCCAGGCTGAAGCGAGACTCGCGGCGAAGCGAGCGGCGCGGGCGGAGGCGCGGGAGATCCGGATGAAAGAGCTGGAGAGGCAGCAGAAGGAGGTAAGGCCGGGGCTTTGGGGGGTGTCTGGGTTGTATCCAGGGAGGAGGATGTTCAGAGATCCTGGAACAGAGGGTTCATTTGTATTTTGTTGAAGTAGTCTGCCTGGAACTAACGTTGATCATAGAAAAATCACGGATCGTGGAAAGGATTTTATCTCGGTGAAGCCAGTATAATTATTCACAGAAAATCCTGGTGGTTAGTAGTTCTTGTTTAATGTTAAACTTTGAAGTATGCAGCTTCTTTGTGTGCCTGTCGGAGGTGGTGGATTCTTATCACTTCGTTAGGAATCCAATGAATATGGAAGATTCCTGGTCCTTGTATAACTCCACTGTGAAGTTGTTCTGTTTCCTGCTGCGGAGCTGGTGCCGTGCCCTCCCCAAGTGTGTAAAAAGGATGGGCTGCTGCTGGCAGGAGCAAGGGTAGAAACTGCACTTGGCAAAGCGTTACCTGGTGAACTGAACCCGAAGTGCTCAAAACTTGTGCTTGGTGGTGTATATGAGTAGCTGTAAGAGGGACAACAGTAAGCACAATTTAGTTTTTTCAGTAGATTTTTGAAGGAGAAGGAAGAAGTGGGGGGTCTGGGGGCAGGGTCTGGGGATACATAGTAAGAATAAATGTGGGGCAGGAAAAAAGGGAAATGGCTTCACACTGACACAGGGCCGAGTTGGATTGGCTATTAGGAAAAACATCTTCCCTGTGAGGGTGGTGATGCCCTGGCACAGGGTATCCATAGAAGCCGTGGCTGCCCAGTCCCTGGAAGTGTCCAAGGCTGGGTTGGACGGGGCTTGGAGCAACCTGGGATAGTGGAAGGTGTCCCTGCCCATGGCAGGAGGTGGAACTGGGTGATCTTAAGGGCCCTTCCAACCCAGGCCATTCTGTAACTCAGTGGTTCTACATTTACTTTAGGGTGCAGAGCGGGATCTGGTTGAGCTTTGCAGCAGTGAATCAGGAGGTGACAGCAGGATGAGGATCAGGATGTGACAGCTGAGCAGTGCCAGTGCAGGCTGCAGCAGCCAGCCCACAGAGAAGCTCATGGGCAGGTTACCCACGCCCAGCTTTCGGTGAGGCAGGTCTGGATGTGTCTCAGCTCCCTCGCTGCAAACACAGAGCTTGAGGAAGGTGGGAGCCTGTTCCTGCTGCAGCTGCTGCTTTCTGAAGGATGTTTCTTGCAACCTGGCCCACACTGGGAAGTGTTGTCACTGCTGAGGTGCTGCACTGGGAGCAGCCGTGGGAGGGCTATGCTAAACAGGCCCCACGTGTTTTGTTTGGGCAGCAGAGTAAATAGGGGTGTCCTGGCAGCTGACACCGTCTAATTTACAGGTGACTTAATGGAGCTGATGACCCCTTTGCAGATTAAAAGCTGATGCTGGGAAGGGTGTCTCGTAAACTGAAATTTAGGTGTGAAAACTAAAGCTCCTGCAATTAAGAGCTTGTCATCTGAAAACCTGTGAAAACTTTGTATGGATAGAAATTGAGTAGGGCAGGTTGTCCCTCTGAAATGCCACAGTCCTTGAAAGCTCAGCCAGATATCCATCACAATCTGCTTTGTAACTCACTGGCATAAATGATGCATTTATTTAATATTTTGCACGCTTGAATATTCTGTAACTTTTTGAAATAGATTAGTCTTAGCCCCCAGATGCCAGGTAGAGATATTAAGGATAGCTGCAGGAAGTTTTTCATTGCCACATGTGTCTTGCAGGTATAATAAAACATAAATACAGAAAATCCCAAGCAGTGATCAACACAAGATATTTGGCATCTACCCCTCCCTTGGAGGGGAGCCTGCTGTGACACTGGGATCTGTACACCTGGTTCTCTGCCATCTCCATTTCCCTTTGCAAACTTTTCAGAAACATAAACAGCGCTTTTCCACTGCTGCCATGTTAAATAACCAGAAGTTAAAGCACTCGCTTTACTACTTCAGAAGGCTTTTTAGAGCCCTAACTCCCTCCTGGGAGTTAAAAAGCAATAAATGAATTTATTGCGTGTGCATGTAGTTTTTCATGCTTTAAGCCATGTGCATGCCCTGGCAGGCTTCTTGTGGAGCGTGGATTACTTGAAAATATATTTACACTGCTGGTCTGAGTTAAAAGTTTCCAGGTGCTACCATTACAGGCTATAACTGTGGCAGTGAAAGAGGGTGTTTTAATGATTTGGGTTTGGAAACTGGCTCCTCTCCTGCCCACCCTCTCATATTTATGGCATTTCTCAATCTTGCACTTCATTTCCCTGGTTTTAAAGTAATCGGGTAACTTTTGCATGAAGAGTCCACGCATACAATTGAGAAATCGCACAGCGGGCATAGATGGGTTTTTGGCAGGGAGCTCGCAGTTGCAGGGTGAGATGTGGGAATGTTCTTGGGGAAGACTGCACTGCGGTGGGGCAGGATTGCAGGTGTGCTCCAGAGCGCTCATCACCTGGCACGTCTCATCACCTGGCACCACCTCTTGCCAGGCAGCGCAGAGAAGGGTAACTGTGCCAGTGGTTTGGGGGTTTTGGTTTGGTTTCTTCACTGTTTTTTTTTTCTCCAGGGAGGGGAAGCTAAGGAGGACAAGATGAGCACAGGGTTCATAGGAAAGTGCCAGATGGGTGCATGAAAAGTGTTTTCTGAAGCTGGAGAAAAAAGCGAGCACAAGAATCGTGACCTGATCACAGAATCCGAGAATGTGTTGAGTTGAAAGGGCCTTAAAACTTCACTTGTTCCACCCCCTGCCATGGGCAGGGACACCTTCCACTAGCCAAGGTTGCTCTGTCCAACCAGGTCTTGAACACTTGCAGGGATCCAGGGGCAGCCACAGCCTCTCTGGGCACCCTGTGTCAGGATCTCACCACCCTCACAGGGGAGAATTCCTTCCCCATATCCAATGTCAACCTGCTCTCTGGCAGTGGGAAGCCATTCCCCCTTGCCCTGTCACTCCAGTCACTTGTGAATAGTCTTGCACCATCTTTCCTGTTGGATGGGGCTCCTGTTGGAACATTCCCAATTCTTCCACCCTTTCCCCACAGCAGAGCTGCCCCATCCCTCTGCTCATCCTGGTGCCTCCTCTGGACTCTCCAGCAGCTCCAGGTCCTTCCTGTGCCCCAGAGCTGGGGCAGCTCTGCAGGTGGGGTCTCACCTGAGCAGGGCAGAGGAGCAGAATTCCCCCCTTTCCTGCTGCCCATGCTGTGGAATCAGCCCAGGATCTGGAGAGTTCCACTGAAGATAAGGGTATTGATCACTCTTGACTCACAGAGATGTTAATCAATGTATATATTTATTAGAGAATGTGTTCTTGGTGATGAGGCTTTGGGAAAGGTACAGCTCCAGCAAGTGTAACAGCTTGAATGCTTCTGACTTCTCATTCAGAGCTGCTTTGTTGTTGTTACCCACCAAAGATGTAAATAATTAATCTGGAGGTCTGGTTAAATTCTCTGGTTTGCTGGTTTGCTTCCACACATCAGTGAGTTCAGGACAGCTCTCATTGCCGGGCCCTGTCCTGAGCTGGAAGGACAATTAAAATACATGGTATTACCTCCCTTCCCTGTTTTTCCACCACTGGTGGGAGTCAGAGCAGTGATGGGTCCTGGTTTACCATACCACGCTGCCATGCTTTTGAAACATTTGGTTTCCAGCTGCAGAGTCTGAGGCCAGTCCCTTTGGCTTGTACTGTCGAGATGTGCTTGGTCCTGAGACAAATCCCTGTGTGCACTCAGGTATTTATTGTTAATACAAGCAGAAGAGCAAGCCACGGGTGGGCAGCCCAGTTTTTCTAAGTAATAATTTGTTAATTCTCATGGGGTTACAAGGTAAAATTAGAAGAAGAATTTTTTCCTGTGCATTTTTTTTTCCTCTCAGAAGCTTGACCTGAAATGTATTGAATTTTTTTTTTTTTGGACCAGCAATATTTAACTGTGACAGTTTAGAGACATGTAAAAGCTGCAGCAGTAGGGCTAATTGTGGAGAATGCTTTCTGTAGGAGTACCTTCTGTGTGTTCTGCTGGCAAGGCTTTAAATGTCTCTTCAAGGGCTGACACTTGGAGACCACAGTGTAAGCTGGTATTAGTGCCTGAAGTGAAAAGAGACTGATCTCCTCCCACTCCTTAATCGGTGGGATAAGACTCTTCCCTGCCAGTTCACACAGCAGATGAGCCTGTACTTCTGCTTCAAGGCAAGCGCACTGTGTTGGGGTCCTGCCTTCCTTTGCAGCACTTGCTTTAAGGGCACAGCATAAGGCTTGCCTTGGCTGCTTTGTCAATTCCTTCCTTACCTCACTTGCACATACTTTCCCCCCTTTGGATTTGTATTTCTTCGGAATAAAACACACTACCAATGCTTTCTAGTAAAAAAAGAAAATGGGAAAAGCAGTGGCTCGAATGGGGAGGGGTGAGACTGACTATGAAACTTGGTGCTTACATAAGCAGGGGAGAAATGAAAGAGGTTTGTGCTGGTTAATCTGTGTCCTATACACTCAGTGTGAAGATGCCCAGGAAAGTTTGGAGAGGGATGATGTGGATGATGTTTTTACCAGACTGTTCTTCTTCCACCATCTAACCATGCAATATTGGCTTATTCTGTCCTGTTTTAAAGCTACTTCTATGAAAAACTTTATTTTTGTGGGCAACTTCCTTTGATGAGGAAACCAGGAAACCTCTCTGCTGTTAATATTGTGGATGAAACACGTTTGGGTTTTTTGGTCATTCCCTAATATAGGAAACTGCTCTTTAAAGGATTTGGCTGCTTAGATATGTACTAACTCTTTTTGGGGGAGACACATCTGCAATAGAGGTGATTGTTTAAAAGTGTGTTTTCTCTTGTACCACACTTTCCAAAGAGGACAATGTCATCACAGAATCCTAAAATGGCTTGGGTTGGAAGGGGCCTTAAAAATCCCCTAATTCCAACCCCCCCAGACACGGACAGGGACATCTTTCCTTCCTGCAGTGCTGAGGGATCAGTCGCTTTGTAGCAGAGCTGTTGTAATGCCTGTTGGCTAATGGGTTCCTCCAAAACTCCAGGTTTTATAAAGAGCTGGAATGGTTAGATGATGCACTTGGCTTCATCTCTGACGCCTCCCCACCTCCCTCCATGGTGCCTGGCCTGAACAAGGGCCCCGTTGTTGTCTTGTCCATTGGCAATCTGGGTCCTGGGCACAAGGCTCCTTGCGTGCCTTGCTCTGGACTCAGCAGGGAATACCTGCTGTGCCAAGCCTGGAGCCCTGGGCTTTGGAAAATAAGGCTTCCATGGAGCTGCCTCGAGGCACGGGTGAAAAAAAAAAAACAAAACAGCATGGAAAAGTTAAAGCTTTGAGGTTAATCAGCTCTGTGGTAATTGCCACATTTGAGCCTGTGGTGTTTGGCTCCTGTGCGTGGATGAAAGGCACTCCGAGTGTGCCATGGAGAAGCCAAAGCCTGGAATTGTGTGCAGCCTTGTGGGAGGGCCCAGTTCATTCTCCTCTTCATGGCTTTCTTAGGGAAAGGGAAATGGGGTGGTTACTTGTGTGGGAATGCTGGTTTTTAAATGGGTCCTACTTTTCCTTCCTGTGCTTGCTGGAATGGGAATTAAAGCTGCTGAGGCATTAATCTGGGTTGTGCAGTTGTCCTTGGTGAAGGGGAACCTGATCAGGAGGGCAGGGATTGAGAGACAAAAGCTTTGCTTCCCAGCACTGGGAGCCAGCTTCCCGTGAAGTATCCCAGAGAGCAGCAAATGGCAGGGATCCTCCAACTATCCCAAAATCTGGGAGACTTGACTACCTTGCCACCAGAGGATTTTGCAACCAGCCAGGTGTTTTTTGAACAACAAAGGTTCCTTGGGGTTATTTTTTTTGAGCCCAGAAATGTTTCTGGTTTCAGGAAGGGTGTGAGAAAAAGCAGGTTTTCTGTTTTCACGTGGATGCACAAAGCTCATCAGTCAAGGGCAGTTCTCCAAGAACACAAAATTCAGATGCAGTAGAGTGGCTGTAAAGGTTTTGTGTATTATCAAAATGCTCCAAGACTATGGAACAACAGTGTCAGCAAGGCATTTGTTAAAGCCTGAAAACAGTGTGAGGCTCCACAGAAACATTAAAAATTGATGGAGCAACCTGCAGGGATCCTTTAAGGCCAGCAATATATGTACAAGGAATTTCCCAGGAATTTTCACACATTGGCACAGGTGAAAGGTGTGTGGGGTTGCTGCTTTTGTAACTGTGCTTCTTCAAGGACAAATTCTATCCTTCAAAGAGGAACAGTTGATCTGGAGTTAAGGCTGTTTGGTTTTATTGTGGTGGTAGATACACAACTTATCCTGGGTGAATATTTGGGCATCCATTCCTGTTGTGGGGGGGAGGCTGGAAAGTTGAGAAGTCCTGGCTCACAGCTGGGCTGAGCCCTGGCCTGGTGCAAAGGCCAGGGATAAAATGTCCCATGTGCATCCCAGAGCCCGGTGGGAATGGGAACAGGAATGCTGTGTTCTAGCCGGGCGTGTGGAGGAGGCCTACGGTGCCAACACTGCTTTTGTCCTGCCTAAATCCACAGGGCTTCACTGTGCTCTTCTCTGTATTCATGTTCTGCTGTATTTTCTCTATAAATGCTGTTTTTTCCCCCTCTAGAACGAGCTGTGGAGCGTTGCTATGTATCCATCATTCACGCTAGCTTTGTTCCTTGTTTCTTTCCTCTCCCTTTCCCCCCAGATCTATCAGGTCCAGAAGGTAGGGCTTGCTCGCTTTCATTCTTGTTTGCATGCCTTCCCACCTTGTGAGTCTTGCTGCAGTTTCAGAATCACAGACCCATTCAGGTTGCAAAAGACCTCCAAGATCCTCAAGTCCAACCTTGGAAATCCTCTAAAGAGTGGGAGATGCCCAGCAGGCTGTAAATTTCCATGTAATTCTGCCCTTCCCTCATAATCTTGTGGAGTGGACAATCAAAGGGAGTGGGGGAAGATGACCCATGTAAGATATCTGCTTGGACACTTAATGTGATGTTTTTTCTACAGCCTGTTTGGCAAAGAATAAGCAATAACAGAAAAGTGACTTGGCAGAGCAGGGTCAGAGGAGGGTACGGTGGCTCCCCGTGTCACCTGTGTGTCACCTCTGCTCGTCTGCTGAAGGCCAAGAAAATCACTGGAAGTGTTTCAGGCTGGGCAAGCATTTAACAGGTGCCAGCAGGAAAAACGACTTTCAGGTGACTTCATTTGCACAAAGTCACTGAAGGACATCGGGGATGCTGTGTTTGAATTCATAATCCTTGGGTAAATAAACTGTATGGCCTTCCTTCCAACGGCACCCAAGCATTAAATGTGCTTTTATATTGTTTAATCCTCTCTCGTCTCAGTTTAAAGTCGTGATCTCTTCCCTCCTCCCAATTTCCTTTCCATGATGATGGCAAAGAGGATGATTGCAGTAGCTCTAACTGAGGTCGCTTGCTATGTAGCAACAGAGATTTTGGGGTTTGTGTTGTGATGTCTGGCTGTTCTACACTTTCAGCATGTGAACTGTGTGGCACTTAGAAACAGAAGTAGCTCTGTAAAGAGTATTTACAGGGAAGGAGA
Organism: Cyanoderma ruficeps; assembly: GCA_008694505.1. Classification (NCBI taxonomy): domain Eukaryota; kingdom Metazoa; phylum Chordata; class Aves; order Passeriformes; family Timaliidae; genus Cyanoderma; species Cyanoderma ruficeps. Next base: position 2,751,617 of record VZDJ01000029.1, on the reverse strand, counting down.
AAGCAGATTTTTCTTCAAGCCTGCCATTTTCTATCTTATTGAATATTTCTCTTTTTTTTGCTGAGATATTTTTATTGCTTGCTGAGTGATGAATGTCTTCCTAAACCACAGTGTGCTTGGTTTTGTTCTGGCTCTCCAGCTGCTGTAACTGCATGTTTCAAAGCCTGACCCAGCCCTGCATGTGCTTCTTGGGAGTGCTGTTCTCCTCTTTGAGTGTGTATGTATATGAAGAGAGCTGCTCACATCATGTTCTCTGGTATTTAATCCTGACTCCATCAATTGGGCAACAAATCCCTCTCATTCCTGGTTTTATTTCTGGAGTTGACTACACGCTGAGTGACTCAACGTCTGCCCATGGATCGACAGGCTTGTTATTAATCTTCTTTATGGAGACTAATTTAACTTTCTGGTGCAAAAGCAGCCCCATGGCAGCCCAGGAGGTTGTTTACTGTTGGTGTCCTGACATGGATGAGGAGATAAGTGGGTTATCCTCCCAACATCTCATGGTGTGTTTGCGAGTTTGGCAGTTTCACTATCACTCAGTGAGCAAATCGCATCTGGAATTCTCTCTCAGTGGTTTTAATGTCGTTAATTATTTAATTGTTATATCACTTTTCAAGGCAGAAGGGAACCTGAGTCCAGCAAGGGCCTCTAGCTGAAACCTAAATGAATGGAAAAGCACCATTCCCTCCTTTAACCCATTGGAATCAGGCCCCTGGGGGCAGAACAGAAGAGTCAGTGTAGAGAGAGAGCTGAGAAAAGTTGCTCTGAGGGGTCAAAATACATGAGAGCTCAAAAGCTGCCAGTTCAGTCCAGTATGACATTTAAAAAGTTATAAATTAAAGATAGTCTCTGAGTCTCTGAGTCTCATTCATTAAGGTTTTTCTTCAGGGGATGTTAAGCATGTAGCTGAGTAACTTGAAATGGAGAAGGAAAAGCCTGTAAGTGGAACTTAAACTGTGGCATAGCAAGTCTTGTAAGGGCTGTTTCCTTATCTGCCTTTTGCAAGGCTGAATTCAAAAGCCAGTGTGTCAGACAGTGATGAGAACAGAGGGCATGAAAAGGAAGCAGCAAACCCTAAAAAAATTACAAGTGTGTTTATGGATCCTTCCTATGTATGAAAAAGGATTCTCCAGTTTAATAGCATGTTTTTCAGTTTTTTAAATTGATGTCTAGTGTTAGAAAATGTTCTCAGTCTGTTAATGGCTAAAAAGCCTCTAATAAGGCTTTACCTGACCTGCTTTATTACAAAGCATGTAATCTGTAGGTTCTCATCGTGTACACAGTTCTGGGAGTTCATGGAATTTTCAGGGGTCATTCTCAGGCTGAGATGTGCATAACAGGTAATTTTATAATAAGCTGGTACATGGGTTATGAATCTGAAGTGGGAATAAAGTAATATAGCACTGAAGAAGGTGCAGCTGTTTGTTTTGGTTTATCAATTCACTCAGTGAATGTGGTTTTAAGGGTGAAAATAAAATTACATTAATACCATTGAGCGAGTGCTAAAACCAGAGTGCAGTACAGAACAGGTTTCTGATTTTTCTTTTAATCATTTCCTAAGGTTTTGGCTGTTGATACTCCTGCCTCCTCAATCCTGTAAGAAAGCTCTAAAATACATATTATTCTTCCTTAATTAAGCAGGATTTCCATTTGGCTATTGCTGTGCTTTAGGCCAGTGATTTTAATTCACACAGGAATCATTTTAATGGGCACCATTAAAAACGCAAAATTCCTGAGACCAGATTTGACAGGCTTGTTTGGGGAGGAAGAAAAGTCCCATTAAACCTGTGGATCTTTGAACAACTTGCTGCCTGGAGGAAATTCAAGTTCACTGGGAAGTTCTCAGTGTTGTCTTCACCTGAACTGGTGGATCTTGTCCTCCTGTAGCCTTGTTGGTGCTGCCACTGCTGCCAGGTGGGTCAAATGTAGGCAAAAAGCCTGGTGCTCTGAAAGGAGCTCTGTGGAGCTCTAATCCAGCAAATCAGGGTGCCCAGAATGAGTCGTACCCAACTTGTCTGCCCAGTTTGACAAACCTTTACGGGAAACATGATTTGACAGCAATTTTCATCCTGGAAGTGTCCTGCGCTCGCCTCCCTTGTAATGAGTCTTGACTTAACTGGGTCAGGAATTCAAGACTCATTACTCTCCTTGCTCCTGTCCCCCAGCATGGGGGCTTTAGCAGTGCTGAAGGAGAAGAAGCACCCTGGTCATCCCCAAACTCCCCTTTTTCCCCTTTCCAGGCAGCTTTTCCCAGGCACGTGCTACAGAGGGCTCTGGTGCCACAGCTCTCCCTGGCACGTTCGTGTGGAACTGTGTGGCTTGGCCAAGGCCTGGCAGTGCATGTCTGAATGTTCTGTGTTTGCTTTTCTCATCTAAATTCTGGTTCTTTTCCCCCTTTTCTGTCTGTAGAAATATTATGGGCTGGATACTAAGTGGGGAGACATCGAGCAATGGATGGTAGGACTTGATCAACATAGCTCAACAACTTTTGGGTGTCGAAGTTCTGTGTAATTGATAGAGTTTGAGATCCCTCAAAGTAGGTATTTTCAGGCACTGGGAGTGTGAGTTCCGCTCCAAGCAATCCCAAAGCCCTGCTTTTCCAACTGAAATGTGAGCTTTGATCAGCTTAAAACTGGCAAGGACTGGGTTAGAGCCATCTCTTTTTATAGGCCCGTGTCCACGCTATCACTGGAAGATTAGTTTAGGATGAAAACCTGTTAAAGCCCCTTGGGATACAGGGAGTATTTGTGCTCATTTTACTTCTTGTGGGCTTCATCACCATTTGAGTCTTCTTACATCTGCCTTCAGGTAAATTGTGGGCAAGTTTCATTCATGCTGTTTCATTTCCCGTAGCACTCAGTGGCCCACGGGAATCCCTCAGAGGAGTTATTACTGCTATGGTGGCAATCCTCGCTTTTTTTCCAATAATACAATGCCCTGGATTATAAAATTTGCTAAAACCAGTGAATACCAGCTACAGACTTGGCCACTAGAAACATTTGACTGTTTTAACACCCATGGTTTGAGATAAAAAAGTTGCTAATGGGCTGGAAGTCACTGGCTTCGAATGCCTTTCAACCCTAAGTTTATGAAACCAGTTACCAGCAATGCCAGAGGAAAGCTGTGGCCTTGCCCTGCAAAGCTGAGTAGTGCACACTGGGAAAGGCAAAACTGAACAGCTGGCTTCCAGTGTGGAAGGTAACTTCCCAAACTGCCCAAATTCCTTGGTCTTTGATAATTAATCAGTAAATACTGGTTTGCATGGACCACCCAGCCAGCCCAGACTCACACTGAGTCTCCTCAGATCCTTGCTGGGTGAGCATAACTCCACCTTACAGGCAGTTCCCTTGCTTGGAAATCAGCTCACCTGTGAGAATCTGTTGACTACAATGTTGAATCTTTTTTTTGTTTTTGTTTTTTGATTTGTTTTGTTTTTGCCATTTTCTACTGCTGTTCCCAGATTCAGTGGCAAATCAATTTGTTAAAATCAGCTTGTTGAAATGTAAAACATCCGACAGCATCTCCAGTGTCTGTGTAGCAAAGGGGAGGAAACTTGGGGTCACAGAGGGGGGAGGAAGGGTTTTTCTGCTTTGACAGGGTGTCACCTCCCATTGTTTGGTTTAACTTTACCGGCTCCTAAGCGTGGCTGGAGTTCACTGTGTGTTTCTGGAACATTCTGTTGCTCTGTGTGTCCTCTCAACACTTCCCTCTGTTTTCTCTCTGCTGCCTTGGTAGGAAGACAGTGAGCGTTATTCCCGTAGAGCCCGAAGAAATGCCTCGGTCAGTACCTGCTTTTGGTTTTTTTTTGTTTAGCCAGACAGTTCAGATTAAGAAAACAGACATGTATAAGGCACTTCCTTCTCAAAAGAAACAAGCTCCTGCCGCCCCCGGCAAGTAGAAACCCCAAAGCCACTTCCTGACTTCTCTGCCCTCTCCCCAGTTACTCCAGGGAGCTTTTGCAGATGTACAAGAGTAAAGGGGGTGGAAAGTGGGGAAATAACCTGTTTGGAGTGTTTAATGTTCCTTAAATGGCCAAGAGCATAGAGCAGGGAACACCTGAGCAAGCTCCTCCTTCAACCCTACAGTAAAACACTTGACTGATTTTGAGCAGGGTGTGATTTAATTTGCTTTCTGCTTATACTTTCAATGCAGTTCTTTTTTAAAAACGTCGAGCTTGTGCATCTCTCCCTTCCTCCTGTCCCATCAAAGCCATCACTGTTTGCCTCAGCGCCTGTTACCTGTGTTCTTTTCACTGTTCTTTTGTCTCTACGCTCTCTCTCGCTAGGCTTCGGATGAAGACGAGCGCATGTCAGTGGGTAGCCGTGGAAGCCTGAGGGTTGGTAAACTGTGCAATCTCTGTGTGCATGTCTGTGTACGGGTGTCACTGTCCCCCTGTGTCCCCACACTCCAGGGGGATCGTCCCTGACGTGTTCCATGTTGGGTTTTTTCAAGTACACGTGGATCACTGATTCTCTCCAGTGTGTGTGCCCTGTGCAGGACACTTTGTGGTCACTGTTCTTCACTCACTCTTGCAGAAAGGACTTAGCCAAGACTCTGATATCTGCATGCTCCCCTTGTAAGCTCCCCTCTTTCAGTCCTGATACTGGAAATTTGGGAAGGGGAAGTGCTAGTGGGGTCAGTGTTTATTAGCTCAGGAAACCAGAACTTATAGATCAGTGGAAATAAGTGTTGAGTGCTTTGGAGTTGCAGGTGAATACTGATAAAATAACAGAATAGCCTGAGCTGGAAGGGACCCACAAGGATCATTGAAGCAGATCCTGACCCTGCACAGACATCCCAACAGTCCCACCCTGTGCATCCCTGAGAGTGTTGTCCAAACCCTCCTGGAGCTCTGGCAGCTTTGGGGCTGTGCCCATTCCCTGGGGAGCCTGGGCAGTGCCCAGCACCCTCTGGGGGAAGAACCTTTTCCTGATATCTAACCCCAAATCCCTCTGACACAGCTCCAGCTGCTCCCTTAGGTCCTATCATTGGTTACTGTCTTTAAAAATACTTTAGAAATACTTGAAAATCATCTGCAGGCCTGAGTTTTGTGGAGAGCAGGATTAGCAAAGCACTGAGTACTCATCTGTAGGAAAAGCTGAAACAGGTTTTTCCTCAAAACGTCCAGACAGTATTTTCCCAGATAACACACATTTATATAAACCTTAACTCTGTTATAACGTAGAGTCTAGAAGACCCATTAAAAAAAATTAAAAATTGCAGCTGCAGAGCCTGCTCAGGGATACCACCATAAAATTGTACAAAATATGCTTAAAAATATAAAGTGCTGCCATGTTCCCTTTTTAGTGGAATCCTTATTGCTACTTATGAAATGCTGTTAAAACCTTTTTTCCTCGAGTTGACATACTTGAGTGCTTTTCAGAGCTAGGAGATGCCTCAAAGCTCTGAAGATTCAGTGAAGAAAAGCCTCTCTGCACAGCTGAGGGTGAAAAGCAGTGTTTATTTTATGCAGGGTTAAATGTTGACATCTGGAAGTGTTTCTTGGAGGGGAAAGAAAATCTCTAGTTCAGTTGAAATATCAATTCTATCTATTTAGAAGGTGGTGACAACACGAATGGATTATTTATTCTTGGCTGTAATGTAGCATGATGCAAACACATGGGCTCTGTGTTTACAGCACATCTTCATCTGAAACATCTTCTCTTCGTGGAAATCCACCACTGATTCTTTCTGAGGTGTTTTTGCAACACAATCCTGTGTTTTATTTGGATTTGAAGAGCAGAAATGTTGCATTCTGCCTCCTCACCATCTCTTGCAGAAGCTTCTCTTGCCCTTTTCCCCTGAGCAGTCTCAGGCTGCGATAACCAGTGCTGACCTGGTGAGCAGCAGCCTCCAGCTGCTCTCTGGGTTGGCCCCAAATTCCTCACACTTCTGCAAGGAATGCCTTTCTCTGGCAGAGGGATCTGGCTGATATTTTCCATGCTGGTGTTTCTCAGGGATGTTACACAGGCCCTGTCCCCATAAAGCAGCATTTGGTGGATGCGCTGACATTTTGGCAAAAACAGGAAAAGTTTTGACAGAGCTTCCTTCCCTCACACTTGTGTCACTGGGACTGTAGAAGCACGTAAATATTTGCCAGTCTCAACTGAAATTTACTCTTCTTCATCTTCCAGTTTTTTTATTCACAATTAATTGATAGAATCACAGAATGGGTTGGGTTGGAAAAGACCTTAAAACTCATCTTGTTCCATCCAATGCCATGGGCAGGGACGCCTTCCACTATCCCAGGTTGCTCCAAGCCCTGTCCAACCCGGCTTTGGACACTTCCAGGGATCCAGAGGCAGCCACAGCTTCTCTGGGCACCCTGTGCCAGGGCTCACCTCCATCACAGGGAAGAATGTCTTCCTAATACCCAATTTAAACCTATTTTTTGTCAGTTTGAAGCCATTCTTTCCTTTCCTGTCACACCAGGCCCTTGTAAACAGCCTCTCTGATCACTTCCTCAGCATGGATTTACAGGAGATGCTTTTAGTAATTTGACCACATCTCTGGCTAGTCTCTAAAGGTTTGGCTCTTGCTGCATCTGTCTTCAAAATAACAAAGCCAAAAGCCCCATAAATTTTGACCAACTTGAAAAAATCACCTGAGTCCTAGTGTCCAGTTTGGCTTTGGAGCTATTTGAGCCTGAAAACAGCATCAAAACCAGCTGCCTTGTGTCCATGAAGGATTTATAAATTGACTTGGAGAATTCTGAATGATGCTGTCTTTTTTGGGTATTTGAAGGCTCTCCTTCCCTCGTTTCAGGATGCTGTTTTTGGAAAATTCGTCTTCCATCTCTGGCACTCAGGCTCCTTGCACTGTGAGGGGCTGGTGGTGCCAGGGGTTCCTTTTTGTAGCTTCTGTACAGGAAGTTTTCACTGAAATGAGCCAATATCAGACATTCACTTCTCCCTAGGGCTCCACCACCCCACTGATCTGTGTGGGCTTCACTCTGGACTTTTCTCCTGGAATATTTTTGAAGTGGATGCCTGGGTGCAGGCACCAGAGATGTGCTGAGAGAGCTTTTGGGGAGTTTGTAAATGCTTCTGGCTGAGCAGGCAGCACTACACACTGCAGAACCTCCAGAGATACTCATTAGACCAGGCCAGCAAATTGACTGAAGCTGCACGGCTGTGCCTGTGCTGCAGACAGGGACCAGGGAGTCCTGGTTTGGCTGTATCTGTGGCTTCTCAGCTGCCATGGAGAGGCTTCTTCAGTGATGTGATGATCCTAAACCCATCAACAGCTCCTGCCACTCTTGTTTCAGGAGTTCTGCAAGCTCCATTCTGTATCATGCAGATTTTCTTAGGGAAGTTCATGACATCAGCCTGTGTTTGTTGAGTCTCTCTTCAGTCCCTTTTCTATTTTGTTTGTCCTGGTTCTCCCACTTCCCAGCTGGCTGTCTCTAATCCAACACCATCAGCATGAAATATTGTGTTGTCAATCACTCGTGATTAATTCGTGCATCCTTGTTTTGTATCCTCCCAACTTCCAAACTTGTGCCTTTGTACAAGAAATCCTGCATAATCAAAGTTCTTCTGTTGGGTTTTACATCTCCCTGCCTATTTTTGTGTTAGTTTGTTTTGTTTTGGGGATTTCCTTTGACTGACATAACTTGTGTTTTCCTTTTTATTCTGATTTTCCTTTCCTCTCATGCCTTTACAGTCTCATTTGGAATATGCCAGCACCTACCCAGTGGTGAGAATAGTCTGCAAGTTGCAGAGTGTGTGTGTGTGTGTGTTCAAAAACTAATCATGAAGAAGCTAACACAGGTTATGGTAACTGCTCTGAGATCAGGGTGATCTGAAAGGATCCTGAGGCAGTTTGCAGTCTGTGAGGTCAGGATGCCACTTCCCTCTCCTCCTGCTCTGACACAGTTCAGATGAGAAGTGGTCAATATTTAGAGAGGTCTGAGCTAGCTTTAGCTCAGTAGTTACCACAGGCAGAGCAGAATGGCTTGGATTTCCCTAAAACGCTCTCTCTGTTAAAGCCTGTCCCTTGTTGGACCAGATGCATCTGGATTTATTTCAGCACAGATCTAGAGAGGAATAAAACTCTCCTAAGCTCACTGTAAACAGATCTAGCAAAGGTGACAGGACAAACACACCACCTCCCAAAGCTGCAGCTTGTGTTACCTTCGCTTTAGAGGACAGAGTCAGTTTAATAATAATGCTTTGATAGCGAGTATTTGCTGTCACGAACACTGAGATAAAACTGGCTCCTGAAAGAACAGAAAGGGACGATGAGGATTAAAGCTCAGTTTAAAACATTTCCTCCTGCCTTGTGTTGAACTGGAGGTGTCCTGCTGTCTGCAGGAAGCAAACTGGGGAGTGCAGCTCTATAGATTCCCCTCTCCTTCATTCCCGGCGCTATTTCCAATTAGGAATGCAGCGCATCTGTTTGTGCGTGACCTACATCCCGGAATAGTTCAAACACATTTGGGTTTTGCATGGCTGTATTGATACAGCCAGGATGGACAGCTGGGAGCTCTGTTAATTGACAGAGCCCAGCCAGCATGACTGATTGGAACCACGGCTGCTAAATTTAACATCATTTTAACAATATTCCCTAATAACCGGGCGTTTGACTCCGAGGGTGGATTCGCTGCCGGCGCTCTCTGAGCCGTGCCCTGCTCCTGTTCCTGCATGGGGATGTGCATGCCTGGCTCTCCCAATGGGTGTGCACAGACTCACTGATCTCACCCTGCGTTCTTAATCCCACTGCAGGCTGGATTAGAGAGTGAGAGGACCAAAAAGAAGAACTACTCCAAAGCAGTATGTATTTTTATCTGTCTCAGAGAGGGTTCTGCTTACAAACCCACTGTGGCAGGACAAGGAGCGTGTGCAAGTATGAGAGCTGCCAGCCCAGTGTCAAGGATACACCACAACTACCAGCACTTTCTAGGGAATAATGAGCATCAAAACAATATGGGATAATCCAAACTCTTATTTCAGTGCTGTATATAAAGAGCATGTGGAAAAACTCAAAACTGGTTTACCAGTACCTAACTTGAGCTGTAACATGACACAGAAATAGGCAATATTGAGAGAAAATCATAGAATCTCAAATGGTTTGGATTAGAAGGGCCCTGTAGTGGTTTCACGTTCACCTGTTTCTGTTTGCCAAGTTTAGTGTAGTGCTTTAAGTGTTTACTCTCTTTTTCCCTCTGTGAAATAGGATCAGGAGAAGCAAAGCAGGCCCAAACTTAAAGATAAGGTGAATCTTACGGGGAGCAATTCCAGGCAGGCAAAGAGGACACAAAAGAGGGCAAAGTGAGAGTATTTCTGTGGAGGGAAGGCTCCACATCGTGGGTGGGGGCTGGGTTGGGGTTCTTTGCCACACTGGAAATGAGCGGAGAATTTTCCTGAGGGCTGGAAGCTGGATGTGGCATTGAGAAAGCCTGAGGTAAAAAACAATGCAAGCAGAAATGGACACAGTGGCAGTGCCACGGTTTCCTTTGTCTGTCAAAAGCGAGAAGAAAATACAGAGAGAAACAGGGTCACTGAAGGGAGAGCAAGTAAAATTGGGCAATTTTAGCCTCTCTAGTGCGCAGTTTTATTTGTTCCAGTTTTCATGAGGGTCAGATGCTTTGCATGTAAACGTGGCCTAGAACAAAGGTCAGCGAAGTCTGATAAAACTGACCCAGCTCTCCAAGAGCTGCCTGGGGCATTTGCCTTCAAAAATATGCACTGGAGAGGTTTCTGGAGAGGATGGGTCAGAGGGGCAGGGGAAATGGCCACAGCTCTGGGGCTTCAGGCTGAAATCTGAAGGACACAGGGCATATGAGGCAGATTCCCTTAGAAGGTCCTGAACTGTGAAGTGATAACCAATTAACCGGGGCTTGTGGCGAATTCATCATGCCAGTTCAGCTGGAGTTCCTAAGCAGGGTAATTATTTAAGGGCATAAAGGATGTTACTGTAAATTTGCTGCAAGGCTCTTGGCGTGTCTCTACGTGACATTAAGTGAAACCATGGGCCAGATCTTGTTCTTGTAAAAGGAATGTACAGTTGGAAAATAACTTTGTTAGAAAACAAGACAGCTGGGATGGATCTCAGCTGGTCTGTTCCCATCTAAGACAGCATCATCTGGGTTTTTTAAGGAGGGAAAAGCAGTTCCCCAGGAGTCTGTGTTGCCTGGCTGGCTAAGTGCAGGGAGTGAAGGCAGTTTCATACAGGGTTAGAGTGAAAATACTGATGATGAACAGGAGGCAGCTTGTCAAAATGGAATAACAGTAAAAACAAATGAGGAATACCACATCTGGGAAAAATGAAGGTGCTATTGCAAAGTAATAGGATGGTTCAGATAGTGATCTGAGGTTACATTTAGTCAGTATTACACAGCTGAAAAAGGCAAACAGGTCCTCAGTGTGGCAATAAAAGGGGTGGTGGAGGTAATTGGTCTGCATGGAGTGCTGAGGCTGAGCTGGAGCGTTGCCTTCAGCTGCTGGAGATCCATTTTAACCATTCTTCAGATCCATTTTAACCATTCTTCAGGGAAGTGTTCGAGAAATTCAAGGAGCCTGGAAAAAAAACAAAAACAAACCTGGTAAAAACTGGAAAGAAGCCAAGCTGTGTGAAAAGGCTACAAGAGAAAGCAGTATTTCAAATGAGTTCTTGAATAAAAGAAACTTGGATGTTTGCCTTCCATTTGGGGTGATAATATTGCATTTCAATTGAGAATCTAAGCTTTTCCCAGAAGTAGCTTTCCTAGCTTGGCTCTGAAGTGGTTTCTAAGTTAATTTGTTTAATTTTTCATGGAAGCTGCTGTAAAGTAGATGATAAATATTTCTCTTGGAAATTGATTCAGATTGGTTCTAGTGGATTTTCATTTTGGTAATGTATTAAAATGTGGACTTCAAAACTTAATTTTAATAGAAATTCAAATTAAATTTCCACTGAACTCCCACCCCAAATACACAGAGTGCTTCCTTGTTTTCAGTGTTAAACCAGGGCTCGTTGTGAGGTGATACCAGAGCAGTGAATTGCTGGGGAAACCTGAGCTTTTAATGCTATCGATTGAGGAGTCTTTTGGGTCTGTCCTTTCTTCTTCACCACTGCATTCCCAGACTCAAGACCGAGTCACTGTGATTGTTTGGTTTTATTCCCAGCCCTGCTGCCATAGGGATTTGAAGCACCTCACCTTTTTTGTGGAACAGTCCTTCTGGGCCTGTTTGTTTTTCCTTCTTTGAGGGAAAACATCTTCCTGACACCAGGGAGGACAGCTGAGCCCACCCAAATCCCTTCCGAGCCCTCAGACTGCTGCAGAATCCTGGGGTGTGGCAGATGGCCACTGTCTGGGTTGAATTTTGATGCTCAAAATCAAAACGAGGAGAATTTATACAGCACTGCATGTTTACTAAGCTGGCTTTCTGAAATAGAATTAATTCTTCTGCTACGATTTGCTGGTTTTTAGGTGTTTAGCTGCCCGAGGTATAAATAGCTACAGTGATATATGCCCTTTATTGTAGTCTCTGATCTCCTTTTCGTCCCCATTTTGTCCCCTATTCACTTCACAGAATGTTTGAATGTAGACCAGTAATAATAGGGGAGGGGAAAAAAAAGGGGAGAATCAAGAAGAGCGAGCAGGAGTATCCTTGACATTTTTGGCTGTTACAGTGACACAAATGTTCGTGTCCTCATGTTTGAAATCATGACCTAATCCTGCACTGCTCCTGTTCCTGGTGTATCTTTGAAAAGTTCTGTCTCTGCCTTTGCTTTTCATAAGTGATGACATTTGCTTAAACATTCCCTCCGGGGTCTACGTCAATTTTTCTTCTCTCCTTTTCTGTCTTTTCCTTTTTTTTTTTTTCCCTTTCCTTCCATAACAGACCAATGGTTATGAGGAAGACGTGTATGGATCATCCCAGAGTAGAAAATCTAGCAGGGTTAGTAGATTATTTCTATTGTTATAAAATTCTATTACTCCATTTAATGGGATTAAAACTAATTAGCAAATTCTTTTTGGCGGTGAAGCAGGTTTTTCCTGTCTTGCATGTTGTGGGGTTTGAAGTTTGTCAGACACTGGAGGTGCAGCAAGAAGCTGTCTGGGAAATCAAAAATCAAAAATCAGGCTGCGAGTCTCAGAAATTGGTACAGGAAGATCTTGGAAGCCAGAACTGCTTTAACTTGTAAACAAAATCGGGTAAAAATTACATTGTGACAGCACTGGCAGGGAGGATTTCCACGTGTTGGAAAGAGAATGAGTGCTTGTCAACCTCTGCTCATGCCCTGCTCTAGTACTGAATCTCCTCATTTAGTCCATGCCTTGAGATTTGCATAGTTAAAATGGACTTTGGATTTTGAAATTTCCCCAAATGCGCGTTGTTTATTTGAACTTAGCTTAACTAAATGCTTTTGGGTTTTGTTTGGTTTGGTTTTTTTTTTTTTTCTTTTATAAACAGTATCCTAGGGTCTCTGGAAACGCCTACAGAGCTGAAGAGCCAGTGCAAGTGTTCCCACTCAGCTACTTAACGTTGATGGACTTTTATTTCTAGTCCAGAAAAGCTTAATTATTAACTCCATTGTGAGGATGCAGGTCACAGTGTTCCCTCCCTCCTGTTCCAGCACAAGAAGTGTTGTGTGTCAATGATGTCAACGATGGCAACTCCTGGCCCTGCTTTGTTAAATATTGGGGACTGTGCACATGATTTAAAGGGTTTTGTCCAAGCACAGCCTGGGGGCAGAGGGGGAACTCTTTGGGGGTTTGTTTTTTCCCTTTATTTTAACAAAGCCAGACCAAAGCTCAGAGCCTGTTGATCTTTGTGCTATCAAGGCTTCTAAAGAAATTTATTGGTATGCAGCCTAAAGCTCAGTGTTTAGGCCAAAAATAAACTCCTTTTAAGCCTCCATTTAGCCAAGTGTTTGAGCAATAACACGCTGAACATGAGAGGGAGTTCAGGGGGTTACTTTGTAGGCATGAAGTGAAGCAGGCGCCTGGATAAACAGTGAAACGGGGCCTGATATTTCACATTTCCATTTAAAAATCCTGCTGCCATATAATTTAGCCAGCATTATGTGGATAAAAGACAATGAAATACTGTTGCTTGAACTGCTAAGAAAACAGCCTGTCCTGTTGCTGGCACTCTTGCTGGCCCATTTGACGAGTTCAAGGAGCTTTATTCTGTAGCACTGGTGACAAATGATGTTCTTACTCTTTACTGACATACTCCAGTGCTTGGAGGACCACAGGGAGAGCAAAATATCTGCGAGAAAGTCATCCAGGGGGAAGAGGTTGTTTGGTTTACATTTAAATAATTCAAAATCATCCCGGAATTAGCATTTGCAGCATGGGGGTTTAGTCTAAGTAAGGCTTAATTACAGCAACGTCGTTAGTTTCTTGTGGTTCCGTTGCTGTTTGGATTAAGTATTAATTAGGAGGGGGAGGAAAGTTTGGGGGTAACCCAGAATAGCTGAAACTTCAAACCAAATTGGTGCTAGCCTGGCTGACATTCACTTTTTCAGGAATATTCTCTCCAAAAAACCCAAGCTGAATCATAAAGAGTGTCAAAGTGACAAAGGAAAATGAAAAAAAAGGAAAATTCTCCGGGACAGCAGGGAAATGATGAATGGACCTGCTGGCAATGGCTGTTTCCAAAATAGTTGTCCAGTTTTAAGTCATGGAATGGACTGATCTCCTTGTGAACAGTGCACTTGCAGTGTCAGGGGTTGATCCCTTGAATATGATTAATGCCATGTGCTTGAACAGTCCACGTGCAGATTGCAAACTCTAAGCAGGAATGAAAGTAATTTCTCAAAGTTCAGTTCAGATGTCCTTTCAGTGGAAGTCTTGCTGCACAGGCATTGTTTTGGGGGTTTTGGTTTGTGGTTGGTTGTTTCTTGGGTTAGGTTTTTTTTGAGGTTGGACAATGATTTGCCCTCAGCCTGTACCTGTGAGTATTGTGCCATATCTAAACATCTGTTGGCTCGCAGTGACAGAAGGAAGCAAACAAATTTCTTTAATTTGCCACGGATCTCCCTCCTTTGTGAGGAAATTAACACCTCCGTGGACCACAGTGGTGAAGCAAGTATGAGTTAGGGTTTGTGAGGAGCTGACTGCTGAAAGCAGAGAACCTTGGCTCTCTAGACCCCCACGGGAAATGTTTGGAGAGAAAAGATGTCAGGGAATAGGTGTAAAAGGAGAGCTCTGGAGAGTAGCAAAGGAGGTGAAGGTGTGACATCTTTCAGAACAACCATTTCTCGCTAAGATCCCGTAAGTGGACCAAAAGTGCAGGGATGACTGCTTGTAAGGCAGAAAGCAGGGAAAGAAGGTGTTTAATTTAAAGGTGTTTAAATTCTCACTTCTTAGAGAAGAGTTTTCTCCCCACTCAGTCTTGCCATATCTGGCAGTGGGCTGCCCACATTCCCTGCTGGGCACAGCCAGCAGTTTTGCTCCCTGACTTTGGTCTCCATCTCCCAGGATCTCCCCTTCCCCTGGGGGTGTAGCTTAACAGGACGTAAACTCCTCAGCATCTCAGGAGGAAGCTGACCAGCTCTCTGACCAGTGCACTTGTACAGTGTTTGAAAGGTCACATAATTTTCACACATCCTCGCAGCTTTAATGGAGTTCTCTCCCTTTTTTGCCTCTGTGACTGCTTTGGCTGCTTTGGAGTTTGTTATCACCTAATTACTTTTTGCTTCCCATTTAAAGAAATAAAGAATGAAGCTGAGTTCTCAAGGAGGTTTGTTGTTTTTTTTTTCTTTTTTTGTTGATGCAGGCTTCGTACTACTCTGACCTGGGTGTCCCCAGCAACAGCTATGCTTCCACATCTCAACTTTCTTCCCAAAATGGAAATTGGGTCTGTTGCCCTCTGGCTTCACCTAGCCTGGACTTTGTTTGGATAATTCAACCTCTTGTACTTAGGAATCAATTTGGACCAATTGTCAAGAGTCTCTATAGCTCTTTTTAGTGAAACTTTAAAAAGGCCCAAACAAGTCAGACCTTTTAAGATAGGAATGAGTAATGGAAAATTGTTTTCAAATGAGCAGTCTCCGTTTTCCTTTGCTGCTCCTCCCTTTCCTTGTCTACCATTGGCCTCAATTGGTCTGGAAAGATAAGGGAAATCTTAATTACCTGAAGTTCTCTATTTGAGGCAGCTCCTCTGCATCGCCTGCCAGTCTGGTGAGCTTGAGACAATCCAGTCTACACGACATGAAATTATAGGGAAGCGATTCCCAGAGTGCTGGAACATCAGTGAAGTTGTAAACCCCACTGGGAGGTTGGATTGTCCCCTGTGTGTGGCAGAGCTGTGCCAGCAGAGCTCCAGCAATGCTCCTGGTCCTGCCTGGGATGTGGATGGGGCACTGGCAGCAGGACCTGGCCTCAAGCCCCGGGCTGGGGATGGCTGCTGGAGCCTCTCTTGCACCCAGTTCTGCCAGACACAGCGAGTGCTCTGGGTGTGTTTAACTGCTGCACCTCCGAGGGGATGGTTACTAACACTTGTCTCTGGCTGCTCTGACTGAAGTGCTTGTAATTTTTTCCTGAATTAGTTGGGTTCTCTCTGCATTTGTGAATAATAACACACAGGAGATGATCTTACAGTTGTGTGAGACACTTAGAGAGTGTGTACGTGGAAGCACTTCTGTGTAGCTCTTTGTCTGGCTTTGGCTGAAGTGAGGAGAAACCTGGCTCCTGTACACAAATGTGTGGGAGACAATAACAGCTTAACAACCTAAAATTAAATTATGGTGTTTTGCTTTTGCATACTGTCGTGTCCTCCCTTCCTGTAGGAAATGCACGTGCCTGCTTGGTATTCTTAGTCTTTGGGAGCTGAGATCTAATGCTTTCATGGTGCAGATGACTAATATTCCCTGTACTGGGTTTCCTTCTGTTGTCCTGTAGTGATCCTAATCTCTCACCAAGAGGGTTGATATTGCTGTGGGCACCTTTTTTTTTTTCTTTTTTTTTTTTGTTTCATTTACTCTGCTGAGCCAAAAAGTGTTGTGCTTGTCTCCCTCAGCCCTCCCTGCTGTACAGCGATGCCCTGCCAGCCAGGAGTTACAGGGTTTGTTGTGCTGATGCTCTGAACACCGACACCAGAGCCACTCACCCCCAGCCATGCACGTTGTCTCCTACCCACTGTCTGTAATTCCTCTTGGGTGCCTTTGTCTCACACCCTGGTGTCCCATCCATCTGAATGCCACTTGTGTGATGCTGTTTGTGCAGACCTGGATTTGCTGATCCTTCCTTTAATTCCTGTTGGGTTGTGCTCATGGGGTTGTGATGCTGCCACAGGTGTCGTGTCCATGTGGAGAGAGTCGTCTTCCTTGGTGTATTTCCACGAGCAGGACTGAGAGGCAACATCAATTCTTGCTGGTTGCTTAACAACAAAAATGCTGTTCACAAAAATTTTTAGACAAATTCCTGCCTTGTTCAAAATGGGCTTCTCAGAATTTTTTCTCAAAGCTTAGAGTTTCCTACTCCCCTTGTGCTTCCTGAGCCATACATCTCTGAGCTAAACTGGAGTCAGTCTTAAAATATACATTTTGCTCCTGTTTTATTAATTTACTAAACTGGCTGGAAAGTGAAGCTCATCAGGTGGCAGTTCTCCCTCTCGCTGCCAGCACCAGCAATGAAGGTGAAACAGGTGGGATCAGCTTAAGAATTGATGTAGCCATTTCATGGATAGGCAGTCAAAGTGTTGGATTGAAGGTGAACTGAAGCCCTGGGAGGAGGGTTAGAAATGCACGGGATGGGGTGTGACGGGATGGGGTGTGACGGCCTCGGGGCCGTGTCAGACCATGCACGTCTCTCCTGGCGCCCGCGTTGCCTCTTCCCTTGCATGCTGCTTGTGGTTGCTCCCAGGAGATGTCCCTGTCCTTGCCCATCCCACTCGCTGCCACGTGTCCCGGGTGGATTTGTGACTGTGCAGCCCGAGCTGCCACTCCTGTGCTGACTCTGTGTTTTAATTGTAGGCGTCTGTGTACGAGGAGAGCGTTTACAGCGGGAGCCGGCGCTATAGTGCCCCCAGTTCCCGTGCTGTAAGAGGTTTTCTGCATTTCCCTGCTCTGTGTCTGTCCTTTGCCAGGCTGAGGAACCTTTCACGGGGGCTGTGGGACGTCCAGGGCCTGCTGCTGTAGGCAGCAGGAGTGGGAGCACCATTCCCACCAGCTTCCATGAAGTAAACGAGTAGGGATCAATGGGAACTCGCCCCTCTGTGGGGTGGGGAATCCTGTTCTGCCTCACATTGGGTGTGCAGATAAAACACCTTGGAAAAGCCTTGCATGAAATCCTTTCCCTCCCTGAGACTTAATTCTTCTTGTCAAAAGTGAGAAAAATACAAGTTTAAAAAAAAAACAGCTAAGAATTTAAAAATCAGTTCCACATAAGTAGCGTGAAGTAAATGATTTTTGTGAATATATGGCTTACTTGGTTTTGTTCCTTGGCGTTATATTCAAATATATTTTACATTCATATATGTGACAGTGCTTCCAAAATGTGTGTTTGTGAGAGTGGAGGGCTCTGTCATGGATGGGGAGCAACAATATAAGGAAAGACCATATAAACTGTTTCCTTTCAAAAAAGAGAAACTCCAGCAGTCGCTTTACAGCTTAAAAGACAGAAAATGCCTTCACCTCTTCTCCTCTGTGGGTGTTTGGGCCAGGCAGTCCATCTGCTGCTGTTGTGTCCACCTGGGGGAAGAAAAAAAAAGAAAAAGCCAACCTCTTTAGGATTTTGGGTCCTCCTCTGTGGGACCACTGCTTATTCTGCCTCTCAATCCCTTTCACTGATGACAGCAAAGCCAAAAAAAACCAACCAAAAAACCCCAGGAAACAAATAACCACCTTCCCAGGCTGTAAGAGTGAAAAGCCTCAAGACTGATGTTAACTTTAAGCATAACATTTCTATTAGCTTGGAGGAGGAAACACTTTCAAGAATGCACACTAAGCACTTGTTAGTCCTCCAAGGGCTGTGCCATCCTCTTGCCATCCCACTGATTCACAGCTGTGAGAAATCATCTACAGCAAACCTATCAGCCCAAAACCTGTTTGTGAGTCTTTCACAGGGTGTCAATGGCATGAGGAGGGATCACTGACTAAAACATTGGTGCTTTTCCCTCCCTCCATCCCCATCCCACCCTGAGCCACAGGTATTTGTGTGTAACCCAGCCTTTCCAGTTCCTGCTGCCTGTAGGAATGAAACAGGAGGGGATTGCCTCAGAGGCAGCGACCTTGCCACAGTAACTGTGGTTGTTTTAATGCCTCTGAACCTTGCAGCGCTTTTAACGTGGAGAGGAGTGTCACATTGGGTGGCTGTTCCCAAAAAAGGGTTTTGGAAGAGCAGGTGAATGCAGGGGGTGAGGCTGAAAGTGGCCTTGACTGGTCACAGCCACTGACTTCCATAGTCAGCCCTGTAATGCACAGGGAGCAACTATGGAATAAATAGGGCCTGGAAACATTAATATGGGACTCATCAGTAAAAACATTTTCCCTGTCACACATTTCAAATTTTTCCTAAACCCTTCTTTTGTTAAGCATAAAACACTGCGGTGACCAAACAAAATCTGTATTTTTACTTCAGTGCTTTCTGGTTTTGATTTAGGAATTATGGTGTGATTGGCAATAGCTGCAAACAGTGTGCAGCAGAGTTTTACATTACACATAATTTCACCTCTGAAATGAAGATCAGGTGCACAAAGCCAGTGTAAGAGTCCCAGAATGGTTGGGGTTGGGAGGGACATTAAAGGCTGCCTTGTCCCACCCCGTGCCCTGGGCAGGGTCACCTTCCACTATCCCAGGTTGGTCCAAGCCCTCTCCAACCCTGAACATTCCAGGGATGGGGCAGCCCCAGCTCCTGTGGACGCCCTGTGCCAGGGCCTCCCTGCAGGTGCATCCGAGGACACTGCCCTGCCCCTGGGCTTGCTGAGGGCTGTGCACCCTGCATGGAATGTTTTGTGGTCAGTGGCTGACCCTGTGCTTGTGCTCCAGCTGGGGTCATTTCCAGCTCACCCTCTCACCATTTATTAGTGCTGCAAGCTGTGACTAATGATGATGGAGCAGACCTGCAGTGGCTTGGTGAAGGCCTGGCTGTTTCTGTAAAGCTAAAGAGTCCAGGAATTCCTGTAGAGACCAGGTGACTTAATTTAAAAAAAAAAAACAAAACCTTGAAAAAACTCTGCAGCATCTCCAAAGTATGATAATTCTTCAGATTTCTGTGTGTTTGTATCCGAGAAACAGTCCTAATCACCTCTGAAATAAACTTACTACTTCCAGAGTAAGTTCTAGTTCTGTTTCCCTGATGCTTTAAACTTTCGTTTCCCAGCTCCATTTCCACTGCATTAAAACCTCTAGAAATAAAACGGCATAGACACATTCTTTGTCCTTGTCAGCAACCAGCCAGCCCAGTCCTGCATCTCTGCTTAGATGTTTCCTTTTAAAAAAAGCTAAGAGACTTTCTTTGGCAGGAGATGAGGACTGCAGGTCCTGGAAAACCAGGAGAGAGACTCAGTCTCGGAGCTGGGCTCAGTTTTTACTTTAATCCCCACAGAGATGGGGTTTTCTTCCTTTGGCCTGCGGAGCACAAATTCATTTTATATGTGCACAAAGTTGGGAACATGGGAAAGTGATTCACCAGAGAGTATCAGAGCTCTTGACAAGTAGTAGGATGGAGCCTTTTGTAGAGAAATGGAATTGTTTACTTGTCACCAGTACCTGAAGAGATATAAATAAATTATTAGTATTCTAGGAATTGAATCAAAACTCTACTTGAAGTGCCAGTGGAATTACTGTTTGCCTTAATTTTCAGATTAACAATTCTCTGACTTTCGCTGTTCCTTTGTCCAGCTGCATGTAACCACCTCTTTAACTAATTTCAGATGTGATGCTCTACATCCTCTCCTGCTTCCCTTCCCAGTTCTAATGCCTTTCTCTTCTCTCTGCTTGCCGTTCCTGGTTTTCCTGCTGCAGCCTTCCGAGTACAGCTGCTACCTTGGTTCGGGATCTCGGGCATCCTCCAGAGCCAGCTCTGCTCGGGCCAGTCCAGTGGTGAGCTCCTCTATTTCTCTTTGCCCCTCAACTGTTTTCATTCCTCTCGTCTTCAAGGTCTTTTTCGTACAGAGAGGTCACTGTCCCTCGTGAGGCAGTTCCTCAGGGTATTAATTTGACCTTCTGGGCAGTGCTTAAGACAAAGAAACCAGAGGAGGGATTGCAGAACTGAAGTGATTTCTCTGCAGATGCATGTTTTTACAACAGAAAGTACACTGTGAACTCTCATGACAATGCTATGTTTGCTTTAAATGGAGAATAAAGCACAACAAGGTTATGGTGGAAAAGACTGGGTTGTTGATGGAAGTGCTGTGCCTTCTTTGGGGGAGCAGGAAACCCTAAATTTTACTGCAGCATTCAAGCAGTTCAGTTTCTCCCCAGTGAGCAGCATTTTGATGCAAAGCTGCAGGACTCTCCACAGGTTGGATCTGAACATCCTTGTGAGACTGTAGAGTGCCAGGCAGTGCAGTCTTTAGCATGGTGAAGTGCTAGAAGGATGAGGAGCAGCCAGCACAAGCTGTGGCTGAACAATGCTCCGGTGATAAGGTTTGTCCATCCCTTGCTTTTAGGAGGTTTCTGGCATTCATTTTTTAAATAGCACATTTTGCTTTCTCCTTGTGTCTGTTCCCCTCTGCAGCTGTTTCCAGCTCTGGGTATCTTTCTGATTTATTTCCAAGCATGGGGACAGCTGCTGAGTGCAGTGGGATGTCCTGTAGAGGAAGCATGCAGCTTACAGTAAACTGAAATATAACAACGTTCATTTGCCACAGAGAGTGAGTTGTGTACTCTGCCATTTGAAAACTGCGTGCTCTGAAGTTTTGGTGTTCCAAGGGTACACTCACGTTTTAAAAATTATTAAAAAACAGAGGGACTTTCATCAGATAATGTATGGCAGCCAGTGAGCTATAAATAAATCAGTGTTTTAATCAGCCCTGAACCTGGGTCCCTGAGCTATGAGTTCTTGCAGAATATGACTTATATTAGTAATACATCTTAAATGGCTTTGCAAACTGAATTTCAATTACCCCCAAAGCAAAAACTAATCAGAATAAACAGGGATTCCATTACAATTCTGTCAGGGTAATATGGAGTACCCACACACTGCAGTGGATTTCCAGTAGGTGTTTTCTGTATGCCAACTGAGTCATTCCTGCAAGTTGCTTACTGGAATCATGGGATGCTGGGAGGTGCAAGGGAGGTTTTTGATTTTAAATTCCCTGCTTACACTTTGGCCTCTTGGTATGCACGTGGCTGGAGATGGTTTGCTGTGTCAGCACCAGGCTGAATCTGCTCTGCAGGGAGATAGCAGGCACTCCTTAAATTACCTTTTTTTGGTTTAATTAGTGGTTTATTACCTGGTGTGAAGAGCCTCCCTTATCTCTGTCACCTTGAAGAAGAGCAGAGAGTTAATGTCATAGTGAGTCCAGCTGATCCTAAAAGTTCTTATTGCTACACAGGGTCAATCCAGCAGCACCTTGTGATCATAATACTTTTTCCTGTATTAACCAGGCATTGCTTCTCCTGTGGCTCAGAGTGAGGGATCATTTCTACTGACAGGCTTCAAAGTGTTCTGGTAGTGTTTTCAGTCAGGTACTTGAGAGTGGAGAACGACTCCACGGTCCTTTCTAAATTAAAGCACACCACAGCTTGTCACTGCAGCTCTGACATTTTTTTTTCTCAGAGTTTTGTTTCCCCCTTCTATCACTGTTCACCGACCAGTGAGCAAAAAGCAGCAGTAGTTTTCCTGCAGTGGTTTTCCTGCTGTGCACAGCTTTGCTAGCTCGTGTTACCATGTTGGTAATACAGTCAAAGGCAGGAAGATACTTAAACACAATGTGTGACTATTTGTCTTTGTAGTTATTTTAAGAATTCGCTATATCTGAATAAAGTTTGCTTTTTGTTTATTTTTCTTTAACCTTTTTCATGTTATTCCCACTGGTAATTATCTGCTGTCCTTGCAGTTACTGCAGATATGCAAATATCTTGTTTAATATTAAACCAACTTCACATAAAGTACAGATCTTAAGACTACTGAGAGCAAACATCAGATATTTCTGTACAGACGGGCCTGAGCTCTCAGCATGTTTTGGCAGAACTGGACTTTTAATATGAATTGCAGGAGTTTTTATATTTTTCTTCTCTAAATTAAGAAGCTACTAGTAAAAAGCCATTATTTCTAAATCTGAAACAGACTCGGGATGTAGTAGTGTTTGTCTGAAGGCTCTCTAAGGCAAGACCTGCAAAACAAGAGGAGAGGGCAGGTTTTGCTATGCTGAGATGGTGATGGTTCATCCTGGCTCTCTCCCTTCTTGTGGAGGCTCAGGCAGCAGCACAGGCAGAGTCCAGCCCAAGCACACACAGAGCTGTAGAACATCCTGAGCTGGAAGGGACCCACCGGGGTTATTGAATCCAACCCCTGGCCCTGTACAGACACCCCAACAGTCCCTCCCTGGGCATCCCTGGCAGCGCTGTCCAAACCCTCCTGGAGCTCTGGCAGCCTCAGGGCTGTGCCCATTCCCTGGGGAGCCTGGGCAGTGCCCAGCACCCTCTGGGGGAAGAACCTTTCCCTGATCTCCAGCCTGACCCTGCCCTGACACAGCTCCAGGCGTTCCCTGGGTCCTGTCCCTGTCACAGGAAGCAGAGATGGGAGCTCCCCCAGGGGAGGAGGATGCAGGCCATGCTGAGCTCTGTTCCAGCTGAACAACCCAAGTGCCCTCAGCTGCTCCTCATGTGGCCCCTCCAGACCCTTCCCCACCTTCAGGTCTCTCCTTTGGACGCTCTCTAACAGCTTTATATCATTTTTATATTGTGGCACCCAAAACTGCCCCCAGCACTGGGGTGAGGCCACCCCAGCCCAGAGCAGAGCAGGACAATCCCCTCCCTGGCCTGGCTGGCTGTGCTGGGCCTGATCCCTCAGGACAGGGATGTCCCTCCTGGCTCCAGGGCACTGCTGACTCAGATCCAACTGGCCATTGACCAGGATCCCACATCCCTGCTGCTCTCCAGCTCTCAATTCTCCTGTGTATCCGTGCATCCTGGTCAATGCCCAGTTGTGAACACCTTTGCTCACTGGCAGAAGCTTATCGTGTTCTCACCAGAAATGAAATGAAGACACTGACAGACTTCATTTTGGTGGAGGCACTTACGAAGCTCTGCCTTCTCTCTGTCTGCAGGTTTAGGGTAGGTTGTATCCTAGCCCTGCCTCTGGCAGTCTGGATGTGCTTTGGGCCCCTCTGGAGTGAGGATTTGCTGCAGGGCTAACTGCATTTCTGGGACTGATAAGTTTGTTTAGGCAGTGACGTTTGGCATAGCACTCATTCCTGAGAGAAGATTCCTCTCACAAACCCTCTGCAGATCTGACAAATTTCAGCAGTGGTTTTCCCTGCTGACTTTGAAAGGCTTGTTGCTAATTGCTGGAGTTAAGGTGGCTCTCCTTGGAGAAGCAGCAGGAGCTCTGTTACTGCCTGCCCCAGCCCAGCTGATCAGACTGGTAAGATGGGGGGGGTTGTAGGAGGGATTGTACTGACTGCAGTACCTCGTTTCTTCTTTTTAATTCCAGATTTGGTAGATACTGTCCTGTGTTAAGCTCTAGCCTAACAACTTTTCTCTGCTGTGGGCCATATTTCCATTTCAAGCTGCGCTGTGCTACTTTAAGGGCAGGAAATGATCTTAATTTGATTTGTCACCAGAAAAAATCCCCTTGCTTTCGTGAGGAAGTTGTGCTAAGTGCAAGATCTGGGGCTGAGCAGTAACAGCCACGTACTGAGCACTGAAGTTCTGATACCTGAGCACAGGGTGTGGCACAGACAGGAGAGTTCCAGGCTTCCCTTCCCTGGCCTTGTTCAGGAGCCTGGAAGCTGGAAACTTGTGCCTCAGTCCTGGTCTTTCACTGATTTTAAGATCCCCTGTATTTGCAGTAGGTGCTCGTTTGGTTGGATGCTCTGTGGTAGAGCTGCAGGGACTCATTTTGACCTGGACGCTCCACTGGTGGCAAAGAGCTTCACGCTGAAAGGGTTAACCCTTTTAATCTAGGGAAAACAGGCACTTTTATCCATATAAAGGCTTGTGGGATGATTTTGCTTGCTTATAGTTACGTTTCCAGCTGTGGTGAGCTCTGATAATTGCTGACATTTTTGTAATGTGGCTCTGGATTTATTCTGAAATTGCTGTCAGAAGAGGCTGAACTCCGATCCCACTGCACTTATTTTGCAGAGAGCAGCCAAAACAAAGATGTGCGTGCTGGAGTTCCTCGGAAAATTACTTCCTTTTCCTGCTTTTTCATGCACTAAAGTACAAATTGCCCCAGTTGTTGGTGAAGAGGAAGATAATCTGTGATTAGAGACAGGCCCATACCCTTGTGCAAATGAAAAACGTTGTGTAAATTAAAGGTACCATTAGGTGAATCCCTCTTTAAATCTCTTTTTCTGGCAAGTGTTGTGTCAATCCATTATGTTTTGTGTGTGGAGAAGCCCCAAAGCCAGGATATTTTTATGCAGGGCTGTGCTGAGTACTTGTGAAGGTGGAGGAGTTCTTTTCAGCCTGTTTAATAATCGCAGTGTTCTTGATTGAATGCTAATACAAAAGCTAAGTGTTTTGGGCAAGAATTCTGTACAACTTGGAATAAAGATAAACATTTCTCTCCTGACTTTTCTCCGTTTCACTTATTGCTGAATCAACTGCCAGAGGGCTTGGGAGGGAAAAGCTGGCAACTTGGAGGTCCCTCTGGTGGCTGATCCCTTTAGGAAAAATCTGTATTTTTAAAGGGTAAATAAATAATAATTGTGAATACATTAATCTGAACATGAGCACGATGAAAGCTGTGTAAAATATTAATCTAAAATAGTTTTTTTTTCTTTCTACAAGACAGATTTTGGTGTATCACTGCCGTGTAACCATGAAATTAAATGCTGCTTTTTTTCAGACTGGCTTTTTGCTTAGAAAAGTGTTGTGTAGCAGGAGGCTTTTGTGTAATGTAAGGATGTTATTTTGGTATGAAGAGCTGACTTTTCTCGAAATTGATTGGGGTTTTAAGTGTTAAAATTTAAATAAATTGTTAGGGGTTGGTTTTGAGGAGAGACTGCTCCGAGTATGGCATCCATGGCATCAAGTGGATGTGTGCAAGGGCATCACTAGGGAAGATGAAATCCAGTTTGTTTTCTTAGCCAGCTCAATTTTAGATGTTACTTAATAGCTTTCATTATTAGAGATTATGCCCCATCAAAGTTACTATTTAAGACAGTTTTGCAATAAAGGTGTAGCAGGCTTCACAGGTGTGGTTATGAGTGCTCTGAGTAGAAACTCACTGTAGTCACGTCTCTCACCACAGTCTTCAACATTCCCCTTTGTAAATGGAAGCTTTATTTGACTCATGTGATGCATCATTAAAACAATATCAATATTTGCTCCCTTCTTTATTTTGCTAAGAACTGAGATTGCACTTTGTTTGCACATAAACATTTTGAGTTGTGCCCCGTCAGACAGATTTTGCAAAGGCTGTACACAGATTTCCAGAGGTAGATGTGTGTGGACACACGAATCTTTTGTCACATGCCATTACTGACACTGCCACAGCTGTCTTGATAAACAACAACACAGTGTTTGGCCGGGCTAGAAGGCTGCCAAATCCAGCACTTGGAGCTGTCTGGCATGAAAATAAAAAGCTGTTTGCACAGTTCAGCCCATCCTGTTCATTGGGTCTGAGCTAAATTGTCTGCCTTCATTAATGACCCTCTCTTATTGCCTCCAAATTCGGTGATTTGAGGGGTTTTTCCCTAAATATTTTATGTATTCAGTGTCTTTGCAAGTTTAGATCTAATGCTTTGAGTCTGGCTTATTTTACTTCGAAGCCTCAGACTTAAGTTTTCTTAGTGCTAATTCGTAGGGAATTTTAGCTGTAAGATGTCAGTGTAAAAAGCTGATTTGTAACAGATATCTCACAGTTCTGAGATTTTTTTAATAGGGTAACATAGGTCGTATGAAGAATAATGAGTGAGATTCTCCCCATATTGTTCTATATAATAAAAGAAAAAAACTCCAAACGACTGTGCCAAATGTGTACTGATTAGAAAGAGATGTAGGTTTTGAGTGTGTTTTCAGTGGAAATTATCAGCTTAACCTCAATTATGCCTTCCCCTGAATCAGGTCTATCCTGATTGTTTTCCCAGTAGTTTCAAAAACACTGTTCCCTTTGGCAATTAGGCTCTTCTTGGTCCAGGGAAGAGATTAATTTTCTAGGAGTCTTTTGGGAAACCATCTTGACTGTGCTGAATGTTTCAAGAAGAATTCAGGTTTTGTTGAGTTCTGCTGAGTTTTTGATTTCATTCAGTCCTTTTTGCACTTAATTCCATTCTAGATGGAGATGTTCTGTAACTTTTAAACCCTTCAGCTGTCTGCATCCATGGTAATTTTCTGTCCTCCCAAATGCTGCTTTCTCACTGTTTGGGTTCTTCTAGACTAGTTTTAGTACAGGATCTCTGTTGTAAATTAGTAAATAGCAGTGAAGTACTGAAACCCTAAAAGAGCCATTTATTTAGACTCTGGGCTGATATTTGACTTGAGGGTCAGTGTTGTAGTCTAAGATCTTTGCCTGAAGTTGCAGTCCCTGTTTGTCTTGAGAGGGGAATGTTAACCACAGGTTTGAAGCTTTAGATTTCAAGTCTAACTTGGTACCTTGCTTTTTGGGATGAGGAGGATGTGGTGGCATTTCTGATGTATTACTGCTTTCTCTAACCCTTTATTGATTCTATTAATAATTTCTTCTCAATCTCTCTTTTACAGATTGAGGAAAGGCCAGAAAAAGACTTTGAGAAGGTAAGAAGGATCTTACCAATTATTCTGACAACAGTGCTTTTTGTTCATTCTTTTTGGTGGGTAGAGCTTGCCACGAGTGTACAGAAATCTCCTGTACACTCCAAATAAAATCCATTGCGAGGCAAAATTTTGAATTTCTGGAGCTTTCTGCGGCAGCATTTTTGAAGATGAACTTTTCAGCCCCTGCTTACTCGATGTTAAGTAGCTGACCTTCAACAGCAGTTGGCTGAAGCTGCGTTAGGCTAAGCCACACAAACTGTGTGTGTTTATTAGATCTTAGTTATAAAGCCTAAGTTATTTATGTACAAATAAATAAATCATCATAATAAAAGAGGAGGCCACTACATTAACCCTGAGCACAGTCGAACAGTTCATGTGGCCACTGCTGCAGAGTAAATAAATATCCATAAAGGGAGAGGAGCTTCCAGAGCTTCCACAGAATGTATTATTACAAGTTTTGAAGATGTCTGGCAGGCTGATACTAGCCCCTAAAGACTTTTTCCAATCAAGAATTAGTAGTTAGAAGCTAAATTATGCAAACTCCTATTGCAGTATTATTTAAATTCTTCTGATCTGCCTTTTCTCATTAGTTTCCCTTGTTAAATTTTGATTTTTTTACTTCTTTGTTTGATTTCAATCAAAAGTGCATAATTTAGAAGCGCAAGGATTGGTGTAATGCATGTATTAAAAAAAAAAAAAGAAAAGGGGAAAGCTACAACCTCATAATTTATCTGGAGAAGAAAGTTCTCAGCAGTTTTATGTGTGTGATTGTAGGGAGCACGAACTGTCTCCAGTCTATCAGCAGCTACCTTGGCTTCTCTGGGCGGGACTTCCTCACGGAGAGGCAGTGGGGACACGTCCATCTCAGCTGACACAGAGGCCTCCATCAGGGAAATCAAGGTGAGGAAATGCTTAAACCCAGAATAAATTACGGAACAGTCTTTCCCAGGAAGGGGCTGGCAGTTGTGGCAGTGATTTGGGTGCTGTGGAGGAGAAGCTGTGCTGGAGATGTCTCTCAGATGGGACTGGTTGGAAAAGGCGCCTCCCATGCTGGAGCAGGGAATGCCAGGAGGGTGGGAATAGCACACTGCACTCCTGGAGAGCAGAGGAGAGAGCCTGGGACAGAAGGGATCATCAGTGAAAGGGACAGAGGAGGGCTGGGATTGTCAGGCCTTTGCACCTGGGTCTGCGCCTCGTCCTTAATGATGAAGACTCCGTTTTCTCCAGCCAAGAAAAGCAGAATTAGCACAAACTTCTGACTAAGAAATCTGGCAAGGCCTCAGCTTAGGGTCAGAGCCCTGTACCTGTTTTGGAAGGAGCACTTGGAGCACTGCTTGTCCCTCCCAGCTTCATTCTGCCCATCAGTGTCCGTGGCATCACTGACCTTTCTCGCCGTCTCCTTCAGGACATCTATGAGTTAAAGGACCAGATTCAGGATGTAGAAGGCAAATACATGCAGGGGCTGAAAGAACTGAAGGTACTGGTGTGTGAGCATTACCCTGGCCCCAGTGTGAGCCCAGAGCTGCCCTTGCATGCTGTTCTCCTGCAGAGGCTGGGAGCTGTGCACAGTGTCCCACAAACTGTTCTCACTGGGTGGGTTGTGGTGGGAAATGCTTCCCAGTGTTCACTGAGAAGCTGCTGGTTGCTACTGCACGTTGTCTTTGCTGGTTTGAGAAGGTCGTTGTTTTGCCAGCAAATTAAAATTACTTGGGGTTTTTTTTTAATATCCTTTCCTAATCCAGGAAGCCTTCTAGTACTGGGAGGTGAAGTAGAACTCATCTCCTACAGTGCTAAAAACAAATATGAGTTTAGAACCTTGTATGTTTTTATTTTTATAAGGCCATGTGAGGTGTCACTTTGGTTTCATCTTTAGATGACAGAAGACACCCTTAAACAATTCTTGCCACAAAACTCCATGTATCAAAGCCTGTTACATGAAGAAGGATTGCTGAAGCTCTTACAGCTTCCATGAAGCCAATAGATACATTTTGGTGCAACAACCAGCTTGTACATCCATGTACTGCCCACTCCTAAGTGAGCAGTGACATGAGCTGTGGCTTTTTGGAAAAGGCAAATAGATAAATTCAACATTTGCCAGCATTAATTGGTGACTGTGTCAACAGCTCAGTGCTGACAGATGAAGGTGTTGCCATCTTAAGCGAGTTTTCAATGGAAACAGAGTGGTTAGGCCCTTTTTTGGTAAAATTTGGGTTTTTTTCCTGGTCACTGAGTAGCAGATAGAGCACACTGCATAAAAAAATTTTCAGTCCCTGTCCCTTAGACTGCTTTTTGGGGTGATTTGGACCTAAGCTGCACAGTTTGATGCTAAGAAATCAAAACGTGGCATGATCAAGGAGTGGTGCAGAACTTCCTTAACTTCTTCCTTGCATATACTTCCTTTCCAGCTCCCTTCTGAGCTTTCCAAATCCTGGTGGCTTTCCTGTGCTTGGCGTTTCTCATCTGGAGCTGGAAAGTGCCCCAAAACATAGTTAAGCATTTGCAGCTGGACAAATTTGTGTCCTAAAAGACAAATTATCTCATTTGTTAATAGAAATGTCAATTAAACTGATTTAGACTTTGCCACTATCATCTTTAGTTCTATTAACAGCTGAAAAAGGAAGTATATGAAACTCACCCATACTTCAGTTGAAATAATTAAAATTACACTAGTTTCAAGAGAAATTGTTTGGTCTGTAAACTAACATATTGACATGTGTGTCCTCCTTGTTTGCACATTTACGTTGCTTTGTTTATATAACTCTTTTATTTCTTTATTAAAATCAAGTAGTGTGAAGTTTGTCTGCATAAATGAAAAATTATGCTAGTCTTTATTTTTACCATCATTTGTTGTTATAAATATCTCAGTATCTTCTGTTCGGGTCAGGGTGACAAGAAGGGGTTTTCCAGTTACTGGGAACTGTATCTTAGAAAGTAAATTTGTGAAGAAGGGATGTGATACGGGAAACCTAATGGGAAATCACACATCAGGTCACAAAAGCTGCAGCTTTCTCTTTCACAGTGAATTCTAATTCCTGAGTCAGCATTTAAGGGTTCCCACCCTGCAAGGATCTCAGAAATTAGTGTGAAACTGTCAAACTGGCTTAATTTCAGGCCTCAGATTATCCAAAGCGATCTTAAATCAAGGCCAGGTTACCTTTAAAAAAAAAAAATCCCAACTTGTCATCTTCAGCAGCTGCTCTGAGCTGCCAATGTGCAGGGGCAGGGGGAGGAGGGAGAAGGAAGAAAACTGGGAAGGCAGAAGCTGAAGCAGCAGAGGACAGGAAGCATTTTATCCGTGCTGAGGTAAGACTGCTGGCTTAGAAGCACAAGCCTGGTGGGGATAGGGGAGGTTTTCCTCACTTGGGACAGCTGGGAAGCCTCCAGCACAGGATTCCTGCTGCTTTCCATGGGCAACCTGAGTAAGCGCTTGTGGTTTGGTGCTTTATTTTCTCCCTGAAGGTCTTGGCTGGCAAAATGTTTTATTCCTGACTCTGACCGAGGTTTTTTTATTCTCTGCAGGACTCTCTGGCTGAAGTTGAGGAGAAATACAAGAAGGCTATGGTGTCAAATGCTCAGCTGGACAATGAGAAAACCAATTTCATGTACCAAGTGGACACCCTGAAGGATGCACTGTTAGAGTTGGAGGAACAGCTGGCAGAATCCAGGAGGCAATATGAAGAGAAAAGTAAAGTATGTAAATAGCTCTGGCATGGGAAATAACAGGGAGAGATCTGGAGGGGGGTAGAGATCTTTCGGAGGAGGCAGTTAAATAATGACTCAAGATTTTGAACAAGTTGCTGGTTTAATCAGTATTAAGTGAAATACGAATTTGTTGTGTATTTGTGATCAAACACATGAGAATTTTCCCTGAGCCATTTCTGAAGAAGGGGAGAAATGTTCTAGCCAGTAAAGACTGTATTGATATTATCACATCTTATCACGTCTCCTTTTATATTCCATCTCTAAAGTAAATTCATGGGGTTTGTCCATAGGGACTTTTGGAGCAGTTTTACACACAAAGGCAGCCTGTGGGAGAGTTGAGCAGTTCAGACAGTTCAGGCAGCTCCATGGTTAAATGTTGAATTAAGTTTTACATTAATTTTAGCAGCTGGCAGTGATTTGGTGTTAAATAATAAAACTGGGGCTTATGTTTTCAGAACTGCCTTTTTATAGCTTGGGGCATTTGACTACACCCCACTTCAAAACACAGTTCCTGAAAGATACAGTGTGGTTTTCTCTTTTTATTTAAAAATCCAGCTACCTTTCAGTACATGGCCATGTGGGAAGAGTGGGTTAAATTCCCATCCGTTCATCTGTGCAGTCTGAAGGACTGGAGTGTAAAAGCTCTTCAGCCTGCTGCTCAGCTTATGAAATGGGCCAAATGATGTCTGTCACTTCTGTATTTGGTGTAATAATAGCATCTTGGAAAAAGGACAAACTTGTTAAAAACTGCACTCTTGTGGGATTGTGATTAGAGGGATATTCAAGAATTAGATTGCAGTAAGCATTTTCTTTGTGTTTGGGCTTATTTTCCTCTTTTTTGATGGGATGCTATTTTTGATTAATAATAATAATCATCTTGTGAATATTTCATTATTCACAGGAATTTGAGAGGGAGAAGCACGCTCATAGCATATTGCAGTTTCAGTTCATGGAAATCAAAGAGGCTTTGAAGCAGAGAGAAGAAATGCTTGCAGTAAGTAACTTTTCTTTTTTTAATGGCTGCCTTGATTGGTACATTCCCAAGTAGCAGTCGAGTGGAGAATGTGAGGCATGGAGAATTTTATTCCCTATTCAAGTTTCTCACCAGAAGAAATGTTAGTGTTTTGGGCCAAACAGGTTCAGAGCTGACTAATGCAAATAGTGTTTTCCTAAGAATTATCTTACTCTTCCTAAGTATTGCATTTGGGACAGCTGTTTGTGGAGGTGCAGAGGAAAATAGCAGAACTGTGTAACTTGTTCTAAGTCGTGTTGTGGATAATAAGATTGTCCTCAGGAGCACAGGTTCAGCTGGGATGTCAGAAACTGCATTGTGGACACTCATGTACTTTGCACCTGCTTTTTTTCATTCTTTGGCATCACTGCAATCTTGGCCTTCCTTGTTAACCTGTTACCTGCTTTCTGTCTTCTTGTTTTGCTCCTGCCCCTCAGGAAATCCAACAGCTGCAACAGAAACAGCAGAGCTATGTCAGGGAAATTTCCGATCTTCAGGAGACAATAGAGTGGAAAGACAAAAAAATAGGGGTAGGACTTGTCAGCTCCTGCCATGTGTTCAGAGTGACACTGTCATTGTCCACCTGACCCTGCTTTTGTCAAACCCCATGGATAGAACCCTCCCTCGTGCCTTTGCTTGGTGTGGCTGTCCTGTGATGTTGCCAGTGAAGTAGCAAATAGCAAGTGTTGTCTTTGGCCAGTACCTTAAAATCCAAGGAAAACTTAGCAGCTGGTCTGCTTTCAAACCAAGGGTAATTGATTTGCTGTGCTGCACCATTTGCATTTGCCATATGGGGAAAGGAAGTGCTATTTATAATGCAATTCCATCAGCACTGAGTTTCTGCTTATTCAGACTTAATCTGCAGACTGAGCAGAAACTGGAGTGGGATAGAGAGGTAATGGAGGTATTTATAGGCTGTTGGGATGAAAGCCTCCCTTGCTTCTCATCCCTTTCCACCACCTCTTATCAAAGCCACATGGAAACCCACTCTGGTTTTCTTTTCCAGCTGAACACTGAAAGGCTTCCTGAACAGAGTAGGAGAAAAAGATCTGGCAGCTTGGCCACGTTTGTGATGTCCAATAATTTGCAGCAGCTTGAAACTGAAAATTGTGTAAATTCTTTGAATTGTTCTATTGGTACTTATATAGAAGTACTGGGAGGGGGGAGTTCAGTAGCAAAATGTGCATTTGCACATGGTGCATCCCAGACTAAGGATGGCTTAATGGCAGCTTTCAAATTAATTAAAATGTAAACTAAAAAGTCTCCTGAAATCCAGCGGGCCTGCTTCCATGCCCTTCCATTAACATGTGGGAATGGCATGATGTCTTCAGTGTGCATGCTGAAGCAATCTGGGTATGGATTAGCTTCTCTAGCAAATAAGAATAAAAAGTGGACCCTTATTTGAAGGACCCCCAATGAAGAATTGGGCTCTGAATGCCTTTGGCAGGAATTCTTGGTTATTGAAGAAGCTGTGCCTTTCTTGGATTTGAAGTTTCTCTCTCTGTATGCAAACTCAGTCCTTAAATCTGTAAACTCGACCCTTTTCATCTGTGCCTCTTCCATCCCCTGAATATCTTAAATCTGCTCATTCTCGTCTACATTTGCTTTTCACTGCCTTTACTTGTTTCCCTTCCTTTCTTCACATCTCCTGGCCCTCTGTCTGTGTTGGGAACTCAGGCACTAGAGAGGCAGAAAGATTTCTTTGATTCCATAAGGAGTGAGCGGGATGACCTTAGAGACGAAGTGGTTGTGCTGAAGGAGCAACTGAAGGTATGCAAGAGGAATAAAATAAATTTATATTTATTTGCTGGCCCTTTCCCCCTGTATGTTTAGGCAGAAATTTATGTCTAGCTCAGTAGCAATAACTCAGTTTTCATGTTGCCTATAAATTGCCATTTCAGGGATTTTCTATATAAAGTTCTTTCACCTACTATTGATTGTGAGTTCTTAGTGTAGACTGGAGTATAAAGAAGTTGTTTTTGTAGGAGTCACTTCTCTGAGGAACATCTTATGCAGCAGATTTGTGTTTGTAAAAAAAAAAAAAAGAGCTGGGATCACATGCTTTCTGTCAGAATGGCTGAACTGAGAACTGCAATATCTGTTCTCCTTCCTGACTCCCAGCCATATTTAATGGAACGATTGAAGCAATTGTTTATTCAGAGTATCTCGGACAAGAGCACTTGACAATCCTTCCCTTTCTGAGCAGCAGGCTCTGAAGCATTGCTTTTTGCTTCCAACAGAAACATGGAATAATCCCAGACTCTGATATAGCCACCAACGGGGAGACATCAGACATTCTGGATAACGAAGGACACTTGGATTCTTCCCGAACTGTTCCAGGCAGCACTCAGGCATTAAAGACAGGAGGGGAGGGGATGCTAGGTAAGTGCTATGTGTCCTCTCAGCCCCTCCTGCCTGTCTGTCCTTCATTCATCCACCTTTGCTTGGATCGGGCTGTTGTTAGTGGGACAATTAACACCACCAGCATGCTCCTTGTCCAATCACTCCTGTGCATTTCCCTGCTTCATGTTGATTGTCACTCCCAGTGTGTCTGCAGGGCAGACTCCACTTCCCCTGCAAGGTGACAAAGGAGGGGAATACAAATAGGACATTACTGATAAGTAGCAGTCGTTCACATCACCATTTAAACCCTGAGGTTGAAAATTCTCCCAGGATAATCCTACTGTTCGGCACATGCCTTAAATAATCAGGGAAAAAAAAAGGCATTTTAGTTTTCTATAACGAGTTTGTATGTTGGTTCATTGATACTTCTGAGAACTGTGTCTGCTTGAACAACAGTGCTGGGCTCTGCCAGAGCACACCAAAGGATAAATTCTTTGTTCCTGTGCTATCGAACACTTCAAATTAACACTTCTGTGTTTTCACTTGTTACATTGACACTTACATTCAAAGGATATAATTGACATGGACAGCCTCAGGAAGGAGAATTCTGGTTGGCAAAACCACTTTATGCTTTTATGGCCATTAGAGAGCTATTGTACTAGTGTAAGGAAAGAAAGTCATATTTTTGGTTTGTTGGATTTTTTTTGTTCTAAGTGAACATACCAATAAATAGCTGCAAGCAGCCAGTTGTTGCAAGTGCAGGTTCTCTTGCTTTGAGCTTTTGGCTGCTTTTCCCTCACTCAGTTTCTGTGTGAAAACAATGTGGAACACCGAAAACCAAGGTAAGGGTGGATTTTTTAAATGTAACATGTTTTCTGCATCTCCTAATCTCGGTGGGTTTTTTTCAGAATAGGTACAGCGTAGACCCAAAAACTAACAACAAGCACTGTGGTTTTAATATCTCTTCCTTTAAAATATAAATTGACGGAAAACTGTTACAACAAAAATAACTTCTGAAACCACAGAAGCCCCCACCCCTTTGGGTGGCTGAAATAAGGGGCACAGGTTACCTGAGCTTTGGTCTGTGTTGGGAAGTCTGAACAGCCAAACCATTTGCTTGCCAATCAGATTTTACATTCAGTGTCTGTCACGTGCACTGATGATGCCTTGTCTGAGATTTTAAAAGCAAAATATTACTGAATAATCCTTCGTGATTCCAGTGTAACAGCATCAGACTCCTGCATGGATAGAGGGGCCTCAGGGTTAAAGTTGTAGAGAAAATTGCTGAGGAAAAACCAGTCCTTAGAGGTCCATCTGCAAGTATTGCTGTTAAATTGCACTGCTTCAACCAGTTGTTCTCATCTACGAAAGCTGTCAATCCCACAGCCAAGAGCATAAATCTCCTCCTTTCCAAAAACACCAGCCAGCACCAGAGACTTCTTGCTTTGAGAGGGTGGTGGTGAGTTTCACTGATCGACCCCCCTGGATCCTTACTAATTCAATCGCTGCTTTGCCTCACCAAATTGGCAAAAGCTGATCTTTTATTAACCTGTTCTTCTCATTCTGTCTTTCGGGTTAAGTGGGGAGGTAAGTGCTGTGGTGTGGCCCCCTCAACTTTCTCAATGGTCTTTTAGGCAAAGCCAATGAAGTGGAGATGAAAAATGAGATTTTGGAGGATGTGGGGAAAAGAGAAATCTTGCAGAATACTGAGCATGAGGAACACAAAGAGGAGTCTGAGGAGGAGGAAGTACAGACATTGCATGCTGCTGAAAATGCAAAGGCAGAACAAATGGTTGAAGAACGGGACGCCCTGCCAACAGTGATGGTACCAGAGAGTAGGTTTGCAGAGCAAGCCCAAAGCCTCACAGAACCTGTGTCAGGGAGCACTTCTTCCAACAGTGACAGTGACACAGATGGCTTGGCAGAGGTCACAGAGTCCAGGGGCACAGCAGTCCAGCAGCCTGAGAGTACAGAGGCTGAACTCCATGACTTGAGTGTAAGGACAAGTGAGAACTTGGAGCTGGGTTCTCTGCAAGGCCACCAGGTTCTTGAGACTCCTCAGGAAATGTTTTGTGACTCAGGTACAGAGCAGGAACTGGGAGAAGCTGCACCCAACCAGGAAGAACAAGAGGATCTTCAAACCAGCCATGCCCTGAGTGATGATGAAATGGATGAAGGACCTGACAGTACAAGTGAGAGCAGTGAGCTGGTTTCTAACCAGGCAGGGCTACCCGAGGGAGCAGTGGCAGGCTTGTGTGGGGAGGAGGGAAATGGGGAGAGTTCCACTCCAGAGGAACCCCAGCACTCAGAAGAAAGTGCTGAAAACAAGGTTGCAAATGTCTTGGAGGAAAAGTTTGTTGACTGCACTGATGGAAGAAATGATAAAACAGCAGGTGACAGAGCTGAAGAAGAAGAAGAAGATGAGGTTGGGAACACAGTTCAGGGTGAGCCTAGAGAAACCGAGTCTGTGGGTTTGGAGGGGACAGAGCCATGTGAAAGGGATGTCCCAGCAGAGCCACTTGAAAAGGAAGGTGGAGAACATCAGGCATCCATCCAACCAGCTTCTTCAGAGGACAGTCCTTTGGCATCCCCAGAGGAACCAAGTACTCAAGGTAAAACTGAAGATGAAACAGCTACAGCTGAGAAGGATGGGCAGAAGGAAGAATTGATGGAAGAGCTGGGGAAGTGTCCAGATTCTGCTGAAACAGGCGAGCAAGGTGTGGCATCTGTGGAAGCAGGAGGCTGCATTCCTGAAGGAAAGGGAAGTGAGCTGCAGCAGGCACAGCCAGGAACTGAGGTTGTGGGAGAGGTGACCACTCAGGAAACCCATTTAGACCCGAGTCCTTTAGATGATGAAATTAAGGAGTCAGCATTGGAAACAGGGGATGAGGCTGGGGAAGAACAGGAAGGTAGGACAGAATGGGTAGAAGATTTGAATCCAAAGGTAGAGGTTCACACAAGTCAGTCCAGTGAAGGCACAGCAGGTGGTACAGAAGGAAAGGAAAACATTCCTTCAGAGGGTGAAGTGCAGAAGGTGGTTAAACAAGTAGAAGGTGAATCTAAAGAGGAGTCAGATGTAGGTGTTACTGTAACTACTGAAAACAAAGCCAGTCAAGAAACACTGAAAGAAAATGAGCAAGAGGTAGAGCTTGCAGACCACCCTGGTGGGGAGTTTGCTTCTGAGGAAGGTGCAAATAACGCCCTGGCACAGAAGTCTCTGCAGAATGACATTAGTGAACAAGTTAAACCGGAGGAAGGTGTAAATAATTCCCTGCCACAGAAACCTGTGCAGGATGAAAA
Source organism: Cyanoderma ruficeps (assembly GCA_008694505.1). Lineage (NCBI taxonomy): Eukaryota > Metazoa > Chordata > Aves > Passeriformes > Timaliidae > Cyanoderma > Cyanoderma ruficeps. The sequence continues at coordinate 2,714,467 of VZDJ01000029.1, read as the reverse complement.
CATTAGTGACCAAGTTAAAATGGAGGAAGGTGTAAATAATTCCCTGCCACAGAAACCTGTGCAGGATGAAAACATTAGTGAGCAAGTTAAAATGGAGGAAAGTGTAAGTAATTCCCTGGCACAGAAACCTGTGCAGCATGAAAACATTAGTGAACAAGTGAAATTGGAGGAAGGTGTAAATAATTCCCTGGCACAGAAGCCTGTGCCGGATGACAGCATTAGTGAACAAGTGGAACTGGAGGACCAAGCAGAGGAGAGCCTGGAAGATGATGGTGATGCATTTGATTTTGATGAAGAGTCAAATCAAATACTAGAATCTGATGAAAAATGTGATGGAGATGAAGTTAATCCACAGGGAGAAGAGGGTGATGGAGCAAATGGTGCTGTTGGAAAAGCTGCCCACACAGACAAAGCTGGAGAGGGAACAGACAAAGCTGGAGAGGGAACAGACAAAATGGAAACCAAGGATGCTTTGACCAAAGGTGAAGTCCTGCAACATAAAAAAGATGAGCCTGAAGAAACAGGGTGCTTGCAAGGGGAAGCGTCAGGGAAAACTGATGAGGAGGCTGATGTTGAGGAAGATGAAATCAAAGTGTCAGATTCTAGGAAAATGGGAAAATTACATGATCAAGATGTTTCGGAACAGTATTTGGAAAATGCTTTCATTAAGAGGGCTGAAAGCAGGGAGGATGTGCAGGGTGGTAGAAGGAACAAGGGTAGATCCAGAGATGACTGTACAATCTCCTGAGTTCAGAATCTCAAACCTACATGAGTTCCATGCCCTGTGACCAGTCCCAGGACACCAACATGCACTTTGCACAAGACATCAGACCTTGGAATACTCTTGGAGCTTTGTCTCTGTAGGTAACTCAGCCTAAAGCATGGATATGGTAATGATGCAAGTATTAAGTTACTCACTGTCGTACCCAGCCACAAGATATCGTGAGTGTGTCTCAGGTTGAAAGCTTATCACCTAGTGAGGAAGCTTCACAACTTGATTATTCAAACTGTTATGCAGTTAAAGTGTGGATAGCTGCTCCTGGGGGATTTCTATAGGATTTTTTTTATTACTATTCTAGCCTAGGTGATCAATATCTTGAATGTACATTGGGCCTTTGTGAACTTATGCACATTATGCTCACTTGCACTTGGATCTACAGCAAGTACATTAACTCTTCATGAAGGAACTCAGCAGATCAGCCACACTGAAGGTGAAACTTCTTTCAGAATGATTAAAGCCTATGAACCAATCTCTTAATTTTTTTTAATATGAAGAAAAAAAGATCTTTTCATTCCACTTTGAGTGTATTTCTTATATGGTCATATTCCAAAATACAGTTAGATCACTGTGAAACTGCTTAGTCTGAGCACTTTGGAAGAGCAATACACAGTTTGGAGAAAGTGCAACACACAGGTCTTAGCTTGTTTAAAGGAATAAATATATACATGTTTACTTCATCTAGGCACTTTGCACCACAATAGGCCTTTTACACCATGTCTCACATGGAGTTTTTATTTTTTTCCAGAGAAAGTGTCAATACACACTGTAATGTGTGCTTAGGTTTGCTATCAAGTACTGTCTAGATATGAATATATAAAATATCTATTTTTCCAAAAAGATTTTTGTTTAAAATTACATCTGCTTACTGCATTATATTTTTTTTTTGCAAACTCTTATTCTGAAAGAATGTTTTTATCTCTGAAACAAATCTTATCCCTGCCCTTCTGGAAAGAAGATAACTTTGCATGTCTTAACTCTTGCTGGATATCAGACCAAAGATGACTGTTGTTTTGTGTACTAGCCCCACTGTGTCTTTTGGAAAAGCTGGATTGCTTTGAATTGCTGGCATAAATTAGGCTCTTGGACTCCCTTGCTGTATTTCCTTTGCATCTCTGCTAGTGCTTGGGAAGAGAGCATGTTTTGCATATATAAATATTCATTTAAAATGTAAAGCAGTGAATGTCCCAAGGGAATGCAGATCGAGGGGGGGTGTGGGCTGTGGAAGGTTGTATTTGTGTTGATGTTACAAAGTTGTCAGAGCGCAGACAGACTGCAAAATTTGAGGATGTATATCAAAATGTACTGTTATAAATAATTTAAATAAACATATTTTATACTTTAAAATACCTGTCCAGAGCACTGTTTCTAAGCCTGCACAAGGAATTATTTAAACCTGTATCATCTCAACACCATTTTTCTGCAGCGTTTGTTCAATTTATTGCCTTGTGCTACGTAGCTACAAGAGCCATCTCCCTAGGACTGGGCAGCCTCGGGGTTTGAGCACCTTGAATATGTGATGGCACCTTAACTGTAGAGCTCTAACAGGTCTGTAACCCTGTAACTCCTTTCATGTGGCTTCTCTCCAACCTACAGCACATCCACCATGGTTTCTGTAAGTATTGGCAGTTGTTCCTAAGGGTTTACACTAGGTGCTAATCCAAAAAGTCACAGATCTTATAAGCATTTCTTATTAGCATGTAGCAGTGTTTATTTAAAGATTTGGCTCTGCTGTACTCTCAACAGTAATATATGGTTTAATGTTGGAAGTGGGTTTTAATTGTTAAATAGACTTAAACAGATCATTAAATGTTCTTACCAGGCTTCACCTGTACTGTGGATGAATCTATCAGAGTTAAATTAGGCAATGTGCCAGCATATCCTGTATTTCTTATGAGTTCATTTCTGATTTTAACTAGTTTTTCCACTTCAGAAAACACAGCATCTTTAAGAGAATTCCTTTCTAAAGCCAAGTCCCAGGAGCAGAAACATCTCCAGTCTTGCCTGTCCATGTACCAGCTTTGCTCCCACTCCCAGTGTAACTGGGAGCAAGAAAATGGAGAGGCAGTGCAGAGTAGCTGGTGTGCCAGAAATCCATCCTGGAATGTTGAAAATGAATATGTGACCCAAGGATGAAACTTTGGTCTTTCAGAACAACCCCAAATGCTCGCTGGGTTTTCTGGTCATCACCTAGTGGCACAGAAATGCTGTAGCCCAGGTTTTTGCATATCAGAGCTAGCCTGAAATGCTTTCAAAAGCAGTATCTCAAGAAACTTGCTTGATAAAAAAGGGGGAATAAATAGTGAAAAGGTCTTGGTCATTATCTTCTTTACTAGAGAGAAGAACAGTCCTCCTGTGCCCCTCAAAATCAGTACTGGAAGCTGGTGTCTTCCAAATCCTGTGCTGTCCCTGGCAGTGCCCCTCTTCTGAGAAAGACAGGAAAGCATTTTCTCATCATCCAAAATAAATGGGCAGATCTGGAGAAGGAATATTGGCCAGCCTGCTTCTGACAGCTGGATTCTGAATAGCTGCTTGGGGCTGAGATTCATGGGATGATGTCTTTCCATCCTTCAAGAGCACTTAACCCCTTTCATTTACATCAGGGTTAGTTATTTCCTGGGCCACACGTCATGCAGGTAAAACTGGCTGCTTCCCATCCCAAGCTCCCCTCCAAGTGGAAAGAGACATGGAAGATCTGTGGCTGGTTTGGGAATGTTTGGTGCCACTGGAGCAGCACCTGAGTAAGCAATGCCTCCAGTCACCTGCAATGCCAAGGCAATGAGATCAGATCAGTCCCTGGGCTTAGGAACTGTATCAGCACCACGCTCACCCCTCTGTGCGCTGCTCCCTCACAGGCCCCATCTCCTCCTCAGTCCTCTGTTAAATTCTGTGGCGTGTGAAGGCCGTGAACTGGTGCAGTGAGTACCCTGGGAATCACCTTTCCAAAGTTAAGTGAGGTCAATGTCGCACTCTAATTATTCTCTGTAGCATCTTTTTATTTGGAATGAGGATAATGACTGTTACAGATGAGAATTTTAATTATTTTCTTCCTGTCCTGATTCAATAGACTCTTCTTTCCTGCTCACCTGTTCTCAAGGTCCTCAGATTTGCTGAAAAAATACCTCCTAAATATAAAATTAAGGTGACCCTGCAGAGTAAGTTTTCTGTGTTAATGTGGGGGTTTAAGATAAGTGAAACCCCAGAGACCCTCATCTCTTCAGGCAGAAAACTTCCTATGTGAATGGCAATTTTAGCAAACTAATTTTGTCCCTGATCTGGTAAACCCTGCTGTCTGCATGTCCCAATGGAGTGCACAGATGTCAGTAAAGAGGGCAGAGAGAACTGAGGGTGTGACCAGACTTGAAGGTTCACCCCAAAATGCATCCTTTCTGCAGGAAAAGGGCTTTGGAGAAGCCAGTGTGCTTCCTCACTGGAAGCTGGAAGAGATGTCCTTTCTTCAGGCAGGCAGGTTTCACCCCACAACAGTGGCTGTGTTAATGAAAGTCACAACTAAATTATTTTCAGGATCAAAGTGCCTTACTTGGCCCTTTTGGAGTCAATAGGTTTGGGCTGATTTTGAAGTGGCCTGAAGCACCAGTCCTCATTCTCTTGCCAATCCTTGGAACTCCATTTCTCAATCTTTGCTGGCCTGTAATTCCCAACACAATCTCTTGAGTCCAAGTATCTCCAACCTGTTTACTCTTCTTGCTTTCTTCACTGGCCTTGTTTTTCTTCCATGTCTTCCATCTTTTGCAGAATTTCTGTCTTAAGTTTTCTTTCCTTGCAATATATTGGAAATTTTGGTTGTCGGTGCTATTTACCAAAAAAGTGGGTTTGGATCTTTTTTGTTTTTTCATATCAGTGCTCAGGTGTAACAATGTTGAGTGTGTTACAAACGGATGAAAAAAAAAAAGGAATAGGACTTCAGGAGGTTCAAAATAAATCCATAGATCTGCTGAACTGGGATGTCACACTAAGATCTGTGTTTGGGTATTGCATCGGAAGCCAAGGTAAAGGTTTTATTCCATGCTCTGGAATGGGACTGTATGGGGAGGTGTGTTTCCAGGAGGGCAATGACATACTGTATTAATGGACTCTACATGTCTGCTGTACAGAGGGACTTCCATTGGGAAACCAGTTTCCACCATGATTTGATTCAATACAGACTCTTGGTTCTCTTTAAGTGCACGTGCTAACAAGAAAAAATGGAGAACCACAAGACTTCGGCCTGCCCAGAAGTTGTCAGCAAAGAAGAAATGGTATTCTTAAAGCTCTTCAAAACTGTTTGAGTCTGTCTATCAACAGAATTTACCTGGTAAAAGCCCACCAGGCTCTTATGTGTAATTTACCTTGTTTTCCCAAAGTTTACAAAAAAATCATTTTCTTGAGTGACCTTTGGATTTTAACCATTTGATCAGCAGGCCAGACCTCAGCTGTGGAGTTGAGCTCTGAACAGCCTGGGCTCTGCACTGCTGGCAAAGGAGGCCAGCTGAACAAACCTGCAGTGAGACCCAGCTGAGGTCAACAGATCTCTCCTAATGAGTGGATTTGAATGTGATGTTGCAGTTTACACTTGCCTGAGGTGTACCTGAACAAACTGAGCTGGTTAATTAATGAGGTCATTGGGGTGGTAAGAAAATGTGCTTTCACATATTGCAGCCCTTAATGGGCAAGGATAAAAAAGGAAGTGGTTTGGTTGCTTACTTTGTAGTTCTTTTTTCCAGCTGTCTCATTCTGTAGAGTGCACTTTATTAATGAAGGCTGCACGTATCCATGTGCTGATCTGTAGCACTTCCAAGTCCAAATGTAGCACAACAGTTGGTGCAGGTTGTCCATTGCCTCTTGATGTTTGACCTGGAGAATTGACTCTGAAGAGAAAACAGAGTTTTACCAGACTGCTGCGTTCGAAACACAAATAATTTGATGGGCAAATGTTTTTCTGGTCATAATGTTGGACTAAAATGTCACTGCCATGTAAAAGAAGGGAAGAGTTAAAGTGCTGAGAATGTGCTTAGCCGTGATTACAGGTGTTTACGGTATTGTCATTGTGTTGAACTGTCAAGATTTGTGAGATTTTGTGTTGCAGTTGTGCTTGACCCTAGAGTTCTTGCATGCTAACCTAACGTAGAAGATTAGCCTCTTTGCATGCAGCTGGCTGCTGCTACTGCTGGGACAAGCATGTTCTGTGAGAATGCCATAACTGCCCTGGCTGCAGCCCCCTCCCAGCCCCGCCTGGGCCTCGTGTCCTGTGGTACGTGCCCTCACTCCCCCCTCAGTAGTCACTAACCTGAACGGGTCAGGCTCGTGTCTCAGGTCCCCCACGCGCCGCCCGATCAGCCCGCGCTGAACTCTCCCTTTTCTCTTCCAGACAGGCTGAAAAGGCTCATCGATGAACGGGAGTCCTTGCTGGACCAGGTAATCACAGGGCCAGGGGAGAACTGGGAATGATTAAGGAAATGAAAACAGTAAATGATTAAGGAAATGAAGACACCAAATGCAAGGTGTAGAGCAGCAGTGCTGTGGTCCGGTTGCTCTTGCTGAGGACTTGCTGCCTTGCTGGCCACTCTGTTCTTCCTCCAAAACATTCCTCCTGTGTGTTAACTCAGGGCACATGGAAGATATGACCCGGTGTGCTTCTTATTTCTGAATAATAATCCTTCAGCTCGGCCAAGCGCAAGGGGAAAACAGGCATGGCTCAGAAATTGTAGAAGCAAATCTTCTTTCCGAGAGTAAGCCCTCCCCTCTGCTGGGTCTGTGGGTAAATGGGCCATTTGGAAAGGTTTGTTGGAGGAATTGCAGGTGGGTAAAGAGCAATTAAAGGAATTATTGCTGGTACCCTGGTGTTCCATCTGGTATTCCATAGTGGCTGTAAAGCTTATTCAAAATACTTCAGCTGATCTGTTGCCCTGCAGGACAGTCTGTGCTTTCATTTATGCTCAGCGACCTTGGCCTTGAGACTCGCACGCAACCAAACACAGCTTTGGGAGGTTTTAAGAATGTTTTACATAAATGTGCTTGCAGAAGATTTATGGCTTTTCTAATAAACCAGTTTCACTCATTGTTTTGGTCCTGAACTTGTACGTAAGCACTGATGTGTAAAATATTATGAATCATTTGCCAGAAGAATTTCTAGGATGTTATTTTGTAACAAAAGATCTTTTGGAATTTAGGTTTAAAAATACATAATCTGTTTCATAATTCACTGGAGTGAATTTGAGCCACAATTTCCCTTAGTGATTTTAATAACTATTTTCTGTCCTTTCAGATTAAAAAATTAAAGGGGCAACTGGAAGAAAAGCAAAGGAATAGCAAGATGGAAAATACACAGTCCGAAGATGAAGTTCTGGAAAACGGGACAGATATGCACATGATTGACCTCCAAAGTGAGCTGTATTTTGATTTTAAGAGAATTTTGTGCCTTGCATGTGAGTGAGAAAATGTATCAGCACAATAATAAGTGCATGGCTCTGAGTAAGAATGAGCCTTCAGTTCCAAGGGGGCTTTGGCCTGGCAGCAGCCATGCACCTCTACGGAGGTAAGGGAATTAGGAGCCTTGGTTTAACATTGTTGGTGGAAATCTCTATTATTGCTCCTCAGCAGAGCTGGGCTGAGTTCAGATTAATTCTGCCTTCAGGAAATCAGGCAGGGCTGGGAATGGTGCCTCTCTGCTGGGCACTTACTGAGAGAACTACTCCTGCTGCCCCACGTAGGTCCCTGATGCATGGAAATTTTACAACAGACTTGTTAGAAACTGTTCACGCTTGTTCTGACATCTCTGATAAATCTGCAATTCTTTTAGGAGATGCCAACAGACAGATCAGTGATCTCAAATTTAAACTAGCAAAGTCTGAGCAAGAGATAACAGCATTGGAGCAGAATGTAAGTTTTTGGCTTGTTCTGTTTGTTCAGGCATGGTGACAGTACAAAGAGAAAGTGTATTTTGATAAATGAAATTATGTTTACTGTGATTGTCCCTTAAAATAAGAAATGGGAATGTTGGAGCATGAGGGCTACTCTGACATTTATGTGTGGGGAAGAAGAAATTTATTATTCCTCTGTACTGAAGGAAGAATGGTCAAAGACAAAAATACCTGATGAGTTCTGCTGAACACTTCCTCATGCTTAGCTGTCAACAGGTTTTAAATAGCTCCCAGCATGTGATGTGGTAGAGATGGATTTTATACACAGCTGTTCCATTTTGATTGTTTGCTTTTGCCCAGGGTACATCAGCAATGCTCTTGCCAAAAGAAATTTTGTCAATGAACCGTATGTTTTGTTGCTGGAAGCAAATTAAATATGGATATGTATAAAAGGTCGGGAGTAAGTCACTGTTGCCAGGCTTCCTTGGTGGTGTTTTTTTCCCTGAAATATGCCTTTATTTTATCAAAGAGGAGTTAGCATCTCTAATGGAAGACTAAAGCTTCAGACTAACTTCCTGGTACAGCTTCTAATTCCCAGCCTTTGCCTTCACCTCAGGTAATACGACTGGAAGGCCAAGTGGCCCGATACAAAACTGCTGCTGAAAATGCTGAGCGAGTAGAAGATGAACTGAAGGCAGAGAAACGCAAACTGCAGAGAGAGGTAACTCCACCTGCAAGCTGTCCCAGGACAGCCTGCTCCATGTGGGGGAAACCTGCCTCCCCGGGGTGTTGGAGGGGAGGAGCCATCCTTCTTGGCACAGCAAGGGATAAGCATCCAATTTCTTTGTTGCTTTAGTTACTCCTTCTAAATGTGCAACCAGATTTTCAGCCCTCAGACTGGAGTAACAGTCACGGCTGTGAGCTCCCACTGCCTTTTCACCATTCCTTCCTAACCTGACTCACTAAAGGGATGTGAGTTTTCTTTGTGAGCCTGTTTCCCTTGCTCTGCCAGTCTGTTCAGGCCTGTTTGGGGTAGTGTGGCTGTCCACAGACTCTGACCATGTAAAGAGCCTGAGTACCTTTATCAACTTCTCTCTCACTGCCTCCTGAGGTGCTTCTTTGATTTTTTTTTCTTTCAGTACGGCTCCTTGTTTGTTCTAAATACTCCTTCTGCTTTGCTGCCTATAAATACTGCTTTGTGCAGTCCACCTCTCTCTCCCTGCCCCGATCCTGTGCTGAGTTCTACAGGAGACTGAGGCTCCGAGTCACAGCTGTGGATAGAGTTTTAGGAACCAGAAAGAGAAAAGCTGAGCAATGAGACAGGTGTACATCACCCAGAGCCTCGTGCCTCTGGACTGAGGAAGGAATTCCTAGGAATCTCCTGTTCCAGAGGAGCAACCTTCTGCCCATGCTGACTGCCTCAAGACACATGGCTCTGTCAAGCCAAATCCAAACTTGGGAGACTGCATTTCTTCTTAACTTGGCCTTCTTTGTTCAGCATTCTGTAAATACCTTGTGTTCTTGGCAGTGTGCTGAAACACCTGTGTGTGTGGCCTGCAAAGCAGTTTAACTCCACTAAGGGAATTTTCAACTCCTTTATGTTCCAAGTTAATATGGTCAGTTAGAGTAGGTAACTACAAACCTTGCTTTGCCCTTGGAAAGGGTGGAAGTAATGGTGTTCTTGTGCTTCCTTCCTTCAGCTCCGTTCAGCACTGGATAAAACGGAGGAGCTGGAGGTCAGCAACGGGCACCTGGTGAAGCGGCTGGAGAAGATGAAGGCCAACCGGAGCGCTCTGCTGTCCCAGCAATAGCCGCCCCCTCCCAGGGGAACCGGGACGCCGCCGCGGCCGCTTCTGTGTCCTGCTGCCCGGGACGCTTCGTGTCATTGCCTCTGAGACCAGGCCACCCCAACACCCGCTCCGTGCCTCCCCGCCGGGGTCTCCCTGCGCAGATCCAAGCCTGCTGCACTACATCCATAGGAGGAGCTGATCCCAGTGGCTGTGCCCCCGCGGGAGCCCTTCCACGCCGAGCTCTGGGGACATTTCAAAGTACAACACGTAAGAAGCACATGGAATTCTCCATCCAGAGGGCACAGCAGCCATTTATTGCCATTTAAAATGGCACTCAAAGAAAACGCTTTGACTGGAATTTTGTGTCTTGCTGAAAATTTTAAAACAAACACTGTAAGTTTTGGACTTTTCTCATGACAGTGTCTGTAATTTAGTGACTATGGTAGAGTTATTCATAGTAGGTTTTTCATTTACAAATCACTGTGGAACCACAAGCCATTACAAAGCAAAACTCCTTCAGTGGAAACCGTGGAAGAAGATGGTCTTGGAAGCAAAAGTGACCTTAAATGACTTTGCCAATAAAACAAATGTGTTTGGAGGGATTTTTGCACCAGTAGGATCGTGAGACTCTGTTATTTCAGGGTAAATAGGCAATAGCTTCATTGAATTTTCAATTTTTATTTGTATTATTTAATCCCTGCTCTTGGAGTTGAAGTAAGTGACTTTTGAAGGATGTAAGGTTGCATTAATAAACCAGCATAAGGCCGTGTTTTCAGAAATGGTGGGGTTTGCACTTAGATCACTCTCTTTGGTGCATTTATCAAACCAAGTGTCATTTGCTTAAACAAAATATGTAATGGGTTTTTTACATCAGAAACTATCTACTGGTCCATGACCTACTAGGAAATGATGCCGCTACAAAATGCAAGTCTGATTTTTAAAAGAATAACTGATAAGTAAAGAAGCACTTTAGAAAATATTACTGCCTATGGGTTTTCTACAGCTACGTAAGTGGTGAGTTATTTCCTTCTAAGATCGCTGCGAAGGTTTTCCACTTCTCACGCAGAACAGCGTAACCAGTTGAGACGTTGCAGGCGATCCTTGTGTGTAAAAATGGCACACGACTGGCACTACAGCTCTGGTTTACCAGAACTCGTTCTGAATGTACTACTCAAAGGAGAGCAGCAGCTACCCCAGGAATGAAGCTGCTCATCCCACCTCAGCCCTAACAGGAAAGCCAGTCCCTCTGGGATCTGCTCACGCGGTGAAGCAGCGCCTCCTGTCCCAAGGGAGCCACCGTGACTGCCTCAAGAGGTTCTACCAAGCCAAATCCACACCCAGGAGATCACATTTCTTCTTAACTTGGTCAGCAGACCCTGCGATCCAGGTCTCTCCCCAGCCTCCTCCTGGCAGGCGGGAGGTTAGAGTAGGAGCCGCTGCTATTTTCAATGCAAGGGGATAAACTGGTGTCTTCCTCGAGCACCTTCACAAATTAAATAAACCAAAACCACCGTCCCAATGTGTTTCTCTGGTTTGGCTAGAAAACAACACCCTCGTCTTATCTCTTCCAAGTGCACAAGGAAATTTAGGAGCAAAGTACTGCAATTACTGTTCCAGCAAAAAGATGAAGGCGGCTTTTTTTGTGCCCCTGAGAAATTAAGCATGTCCTTGTTGATGAAATGTGGTGAAACATGGGAATGGAAGGAATCTTTTTAAATTGAATTTCCACTCCAGTTAGGGCTTTGGGTTCTTTTTTTTTTTTTTATTTTTTTTNNNATTGTTTTTGAGAGGAACATTCAGGTGCAGAGCCAGGTTTCTTGTGGAATACCTCAAAATGGCTGTGGATACCAATTTACAATTTTCTGTGCTTGACTTGTGTAATTTCTGGTGTACAAAGCCTCGGGGGCCTAAAAAACGAGCGAAGATATTTTCAGAACGCAAACAAACGTGCTAAATGTGACATCTTACCACTGGTAAGGTGTGTGACTGCCACCAGTCATCATTTCATTTGTGGCAGCAGTGAATGCTGCCTCTCCTGGCAGGGATCGGGAGAAACAACCCAGCAACCAAGCACTGGTCCAAAAGGCAAAAAAATAACACTTTGTTCATCAAAAAGGGATGTGTTCATCATTTCGAAGTAGATTTCATCTCGCACCCCATAAGCATTAACCTCATGACGGAAATCAGATGTGTATTTCAACCTGGATATGCTCTTAGTAGAAACCTTTGTGTGTGATAACGTAGGTGAATGTTGAAGCCACATTTCCCCCCTCCCCCTCCCCTGACTTTCAGTATGACTTAGCGTTAGAATAAGGGAAGAAAAAAAGAACTGGTTGGTTTACTGCAAACTGTTCCATGTTTTTCTGTGAAGAATGTACAGCAGGGCTTTGAATGGTGATAATAGCACATGCCCCAGTCCTTTTATTTGAGCTCCAAACGAGAGCGCCTCGGTACCCTGAGAGCGGGGCTGAGGTGGTGGCAGCCGGGCGAGGAAAAGCTCCTAGGGAAAGCAGGACGGGTTGTCCTAGAACTTCTGTTTCAATCTGTTATCCTCTATTTTATTTTTAAATGTTAAATGATTTTTATTGTTTGCAAACGGAATGTTACCCAAAATGGTTTTGGTTTTGTTTTCTTGTTGGTTTTTTTTCCCCCCGATCGCTCTGTTAGGAGAGGTGAGTGTGAAAAAGGAAATTCATTATGAACAGAACTCGCCAATAAAATGTCACTTGTTTGGGTACTTTTTTTATGGAGTGGTCTGTCCATGTTGATGTTACCAGTACAAGTTCATTTGGACAATAGACTTTCAGGGTGATATGGGTGTAAAAGCTCATTTTCCTTTTCAACATGTTCCTGCAGGATCACACAAAACATGAGCAACACTGGCTGGAAAATGTACAAATTCAGAGGCTTGTGTGACTGAGGGCACTGGTGTGAGACATACCTCCAAATGTCAACATTTTTAGTGGCAGGGTGCACATACACCTCCAAATTTTGACATTTTAATGGCCAGGTGCACTTGGGGAGGGGGAGGATAGGGACAGTCCTCCATCAAGAGAAATTGGAGTGGTGTTGCTAATTGGATTCATTCTCCACCTTTATTTATGGTGGACAGGGGTAACCCACACAGTAGCTTTCCCTGGAAGAATCCTTCACATCACGAAGACTCCTTCACAACAGGAGGCAGCTTGGTTCACCAAAAATACAGTTTTTTAGTATTAAATGTCTTCTTGCTCTAATGTGATGCCAGAGTGGTCACTTACGTGAAAGAGACTAAGCAGGAGGGTCATGCTTGTCTTGGCTTTAGATGCTCCAAACCATCGTATGTCTCTGAAGGTTAATTTTAGGCAACTGAGTGATGTTTTACACACTTCATTACAACCTTTACACATCTGTGTTGAAAGGAAGAAGCAGAGCCCCTTGCACGAGTAACGTGTACCTGTGCAGCAGGTAAGTTTGTCTCTGCTCCTGTAACATGCTCCCTTCAGGCTGAAAACTTTCAGGTAGGTTTTAATGTGTGCCAGGGAAGATTTGAGCTAGATATTAGGAAAAGTTCTTCCCCCAAAGGGTGGCTGGGCACTGAACAGGCTCCCCAGTGAATGCTTACAGCCCCAAAGCAGAGCTCGAGGGCTGCCAGAGTTTGGACAATGCTCTCAGGCGCAGGGTGGGACTGTTGGAGTGTCTGTGCAGGGCCGAAGATTGAACTCCATGATCCTTGTGGGTCCCTTGCAGCACAGGATATTCTGTGATTCTGTAGCAGCCGTACAAGGGCTGCTGCTCTCCCTCCCCGCCGGCTGCGCTTTGGTCTGTCAGTGCTCGGCGGCGGTAGAGCCGTGAGGACAGAGAAGGGACGGTGAGGGGAGAGAAGGGTCCGTGAGGGAAAAGAAGGGACCCTGAGGAGGGACCATGAGGGGAGAAAAGGGCCCGTGAGGGGAAAGAAGGGACTGTGAGGGGAGAGAAAGGACCGTGAGAGCAGAGAAGGGACCGTGAGGAGAGACCCGTGTGGGGGATATGGCAACACACTCTCCAAGGGGACATGGCGGATCCGCCTCTGAGGGAAGGGGGGAGGATGTGCACGCGGCGAGAGCGGGCTCCGCGCCGGCCAATCAGGCGTCGGAGCGCTGCGGGCCGCAGCCAATGAGCACGGGGCGCGGCGGACATTGGGCGCGTGTGCGGCGGGGCCGTTGGGCGCGGGCGGGCGGTGACGGGCGCGGCCCGGCGGCTTCGTGCGGCGGCGGGACGGCGCCTCAGCCCGACCCGGAGCTGCGGTGAGGCGCCCTTCTCCCACCTGAGGGTTCCCCCTGGGCGAGCGGCAGCACCGGGCTGCCCTCAGGGCTCCCCCGCCCTCAGCCAGCGCGGCGGCGGGGATGGACTCGGCCGTGGTTCGGTGTTTGGTTGTGTCGCTAGCAGCGACAGAAGGGTTATTGTACCTTATCTGGGGCGTGGAGGTGTTTTGGTTCTTGTTCTTAAGGGGAGAGTGAGGGGGGGAAAGTCACTTATCTGTGATAATAATGTTGTGATTTCTATACAGGCATCTGGGGTGTGCTTTGGGAGCATTTGGCTTTTTAATTCCATGGAGTTGCTCAAAGCTTTGCTTAGGGGGTGAATGTAAAGTTAATGTAGTAAAAAAGGGCAACGTTTTTGAGGCAAAAATAACTGTGGAAGTGTATAATTAAACCATGGAAGTGTTCAAGACCAGGTTGGATGGGGCTTGGAGCAGCCTGGGATAGTGGAAGGCTTGAACATTTGATTATTAATCCTTAGTGCACTCTCCCCGGGGAAGGGCTGTCAGAGACAGGGACTGAAATTGAGATGTGTCATTTAAGTAGTTTGGAAAGCAGACGTAATTGAGAATAATGGCTAATGTTTTTATATATTCCTTTCTTTGCTAGAAGCTTCTGAGGAAAGGCAGAGAAGAATTGACTATATTCCTCAGAAACAAGCTTCACAAAGAGCACCTTCCATCCCTACGCTCTTTCTCTCTTTTTTTGTTGTTGGTGTTTATTACAAAATTGGATTTGCTGCAACTTCAGAGCAGGTGTATTGCTTTACTCTGGTGAATAGTCCAGCCTCCTTCTATTGCTAAATTACCTTCCTGTGTTCCTTTGCAACTTTCTGGTTGTAAAGATTCTCAGGTTTTCCTATGGTTTTGTCCTTGATAACAGTTTCTTCTTGCTTCCCCGAAATTAAGAGGAATATCCTTAAATTTCCCCCTTGTCCAACAGCCAAGGGGTTTTTAGCTTCTGGGAGGCACAGAGCTCAAAGCTCGCCTCTTCCTTGACATAAGTAACCTTTTTTTGAACACTTTGTGTACTGTATGAAGTAGACAGCTCATTGCTTATCAACAGGGATTCCACTAATTCAGAAACGAGCTCTTGGGATTTCTTCAGGAACGTGCTGTAGAATTCCTACCTGCTCTAGTAGCACGCAGGAGGTGAAAACAGGATGGTTAATTTAATGTATTTTTTGTCCTTTTGTATACCATGGAGCATCATTAACTTCTCTTCATTTTTATGAAGGCAGGAAGAGCCAAAACAGTGACTTTGAGAGGTTGCAGTGGCAGTGAGTTGTGTGGATTCCTGAGGAGGAGGAGTGTATTGGTGCCATGGAAGTGGAAAAGAGCAGCAGAAGGAGCCGCTTCACTCAGACCTATTTCAGTGAAGATTTCGGTGAAGACTCGCAGCTGGAGTATCTCAGTGCTCACGAGGAGTATGAGGAGGATAAGAACAACTCGAGTGAGTTTTCCCAAGAGGGAGAGGTTGGAGAGGTGAAGGACACGCCTCTGATCGGTGACAAGGTTCCCCAAATCAGGGCAGTGGAAGAAGAGTCTGGAAATAGCGTGGTGCTGGAGCCAGACATCCCTTTCCTGCCGTGCAGGGAAGAGGCTCAGCTCTGCAGGCACGGAGAGCCCTCCGGTTGCAGCAGCTGCGAAGAAGCTGCGGTGTGCACACGTGCTGCCAGCAGCACTGGCAGCACTGCAGAGGATGGTGAAACCCAGTTCTCAGTCCCTGGGCTCCTCCCTGGCAAGGATCCTGTTGCCAGCCTGGAAGCTGCAGATCAATCCTGTGCTGGGAGCCCCAGTGCCGTGAAGTTGGAGCGTGAGGACGCCCCGAGGAGCATTCCCAGTGTCTGTGCACCCCTGCAGGGTGTGGATGCTGGCTCTGATTCCAGAGCTGGCTTCCCAGGGAGCAGGAGCAGCAGTGCCCAGGTCTGTCTCTGCTCCAGGGCAGTGAACACTGAGGTAACCATGATGAGCAAAACTCGACCCGTGGCGTGGCTGGATCAAACCTCCGTGGATGCTGCTTCCAACACGGAATTGTCCTTCAGAGCTCAGAGCTCACAGGTAATTGACACAAAACAAGAAGGGCCACCAAACCAGTGTGATAGATAGAACTTCTTAATTTTAACTTGTCTGCATGGATGTTAATCTGTAACTTCTGGCTTTTTTTTTTTTTGGAAAAGCAGGACTCAAAAGATCATCCGTGTATCTGTGGTGGGAGGACAGGCACCGACAGGTGGGTCAGGAGTTGTTCTTGGGTTTGGAATTTGACATTCTGGATAAGAGGTTTTTTTCATTATTGAAAGGTTGTCTGTGGCTTGGCAAAACTGATGGTATTAAAAGCTTCCTGGGCAGCAGTTTCTGCTGCAGGGACCTGGACAGGTGAGAAGAGGGAGCTGAAGGCTTCCTGAAGTCTTCAGAGATCAAAGGATCAGAGCAACCTTGTTCTGCAGTTGCAGACCTCCAGAGATCCTTTCCAAGCTAAACTATCCCATGGCTGTGGAAACAAAGTGAGTGCATTTGTGGATGCACAGTGTTGCTGAGTTTCTTTTTGTTCTTAAGACTTCACTTTTTGGATAGAAATTGCAGTGGTGCTCGTGCAGCTCCCGCCTCTCTGATAAAACTGACTGTAATGCTACTGTAAATCATTACTGTGGGCTAAGCAGGATTTTCCTTAATCAGAAACAGCTCCTTGCTTCAAAATAAAATACCATGAACGTAAACAAACCCTTGAAGCCCTGGAATTAACATTCTGTCATTGATATTTTAAAGGCCAGAATATCCCAACGAGCAGACTGGGAAGAATTCTGCATCAGGCTGCTGTCAGCACGTCCTGCAGAGAGCAACTGAAGCAGAGCTGCAGCTCCTGGCCATCCACTATGACCTGTGCTACCAGCACTGCTTGAAGGTTTATAAGCAGGCTTTGGAGGAAAACACCTGTTTTGGGAGGCAAGTGCTTTAATGTCCTTTAAAATAAAATGGGTAACTGGTTACCAGGCAAAAATTGCTAAATGGTACTGGTAGATTCTATCCATAGCTTCTAGGAGTGCTTATAATTAGTCCAGAGGACTCCCAGGTCTTATTTCCAGCCTTAATATTTTTTTTGGTGCCATTCACAGTCCCAAAATCCTGCTTTATTTTTTTTTTTCCCAGGGAATAAAACCCAAGTGATACAAAAAGCAGCTGTTAATTCATGTTCTGGTACAATGTTAGAGGAACCTTTAAACCCTGTAAAATCTTTGGGCATTTCCAGAAGCTGTAAGATCAGTGAAATGTCTTAAGTTGATGTTGCTTTCTTACCCTTATTGTAATAGATGTGAGGAAACGACTGAGTTACATTCATCTCTCCTGTTGGTTTTGGATAAGTTGGACAATAATTACAGCAACATGAAAATGGAAATAAGCATGGGCAGACCTTTAAATGAACTTCCACCACTGTCAGTTGAGCTGAAGCTTTCCCCAATCTCTTCCTTTTACGTCCCCTCCAAGGTAATTTCTTAACTGTTTTATGTTTGTAATATAATTTTTTCATAATTAAGGTAATTATAGATACGTCTTTCTCTTTTTTTTGACAGTTTTTCAGAAAGAGTCTTTACTCTGAGTAAGTAGTTTTCCTTTGTTGTTGTACTTTCTAAATTAAATGAGGAATGAGTTTATAAGAGGTTAATCCTGTAATTTCTTTATTTCAGGATGCATCTTGTTGTTTCAGGCTGTTTAGCTGAAAGATTAACATTGTCCTCTGGGTACAGTTGTTTTATTTTAAGGGCATTTTTCCTCTGTAGTGTCTTAGCATGCATACTAAGGAGTATCTTTACTATCTTCATAGTAAAGGTTTTCAATTTACAGGTCATTTTCCTGGTTCCCTGCTTTCACTACTAAAAATACTTGTCTCCAGTTGTAATGGCATCTGTCTTAAAAACCAAGCAACAAAAGAAAAAAACAAAAAAATCCCACACCCCCAAAAGACTTTGCTGCCAGCAGAGATAATAATCAGCTTATAGATAATATTAAGAGAGAATATGAAGCTGTTTTGCTAAGATTATCATTCAGATATGAAGAATGTTAGGAAAATAATTTCATATTTCAGCCAGGTACGTGACAGAATGTGTTCAGGAACCCTGACCAGTGACTTTCTGTAAGTGGAGATGAAAACAAATTTGGCAGTAAGTTTTTACTGAATTGGGTAAACTCCCAGAGACTGTTTGAAATTTCCTCTCAAGCATGAGTGAAGTTAATCAAGAAAAAATAAAGGCAACTATTTTGTTTTGTTAATAATTAGTAAAAGTTGCACAGGTATTTCAGATCGTAAGGTATGCATCTGAACATCACACAGAAAACTAGGGAGATAAAACAAAAAAAAAAAGCCAAGATTTATTAAGTATGTTTATTTTACTGTGAGCTTCTGGAAATATTTATTTTACTGTAGAGCTTAAAATTGCTATCCCGTATTTTGTATGAAATTTTTGGATGTGTTTTAGTGATCTTTCAAGTGGAGGGAAAGCTGACTTTGAAGAACCAAAACAGCAAGAAAAGGGGATTTCTGTCAATATGGTAGGGAATTCTTCACTCCTGGGCTTTTGGAGATGGTAATGCTGAGAAGTATTTTTCTCCTTTTAGATACCTGCAAATGTGATCAGAGTCTTCAGTGCTCTCAGCCTGGGATCCTCTGCCACTAACTGCAAATGCAGCTCATGTCTTCACAAATTTTAATTGCCCTTTCAAAGTAAAATAACTTGAGGGTTCTTGAGGATGATGAGCAGATTAAATCTTTTCAATTCACCTGCTTTGTGGGCTGATGTTCTGAAAAATAACTTGTGATCGGGGGGAGTGCTGTGGTATAACTGAACTGTGTTTGTAGGACCAGTGTCAGAGTGGTGGTGACCAGCCAGGTGACTCTGCCTCCCCTGAGACATGGGGAGAACAACCCAGAGATCAGGCCCTGGAACCTGGTGAGTGACCTGCTCCTAGTAAAAACAATCCTTCACTTGTCAGCTAAGTTTTCAGGGGAGGAAAACATATCTCTGGTAAAACACTTGCCCCTTTCTGTGCTGGAATGTTTATATAGCAGCTATCAAAATTTATTGATAAGTAACAGTAGCTCTATATAATTACTTACATCTTAAA
The DNA here is from genome assembly GCA_008694505.1 of Cyanoderma ruficeps. Lineage (NCBI taxonomy): Eukaryota > Metazoa > Chordata > Aves > Passeriformes > Timaliidae > Cyanoderma > Cyanoderma ruficeps. Next base: position 2,695,639 of record VZDJ01000029.1, on the reverse strand, counting down.
AAGAAACTTTCTACTTAAATTAGAATTCCCAACTAGTAATGTCACCTCTTTAAAATGTAGTTCCGAGATGTAAGTAACTGAAATCCTCTTCAGCACAGAAATTTGATACTCATTTGTGTAGCATACCGTGGTTTGAATTTTAACACTTGAATTTTATCCCAACTTGAATTTTATTTTTAACTGCCAAGGCTGTGTGAAAAATGAAGGGAGTGAGTATTGGTTTGATGCTAAGGAAGACTTGTCAGTGGCAGATATTTCAGTAATGTGCAAAGAAACGAAAAAGCAGCAAGGAAAGCAAGACTCGATTGACTCAAGAGGTAAAGTTGTGTGCTTTAAGCTGATAAGCCAATGTTTATCAGTGTTTAGTTTAATAATCAGTGTTTAGTTTAATAATCAGTGTTTATTACTGGAGTGCTCTGTTCCTTCCCCAGGCATAAGTAAACTTGGAAAAAAATGCCAGCTGGGTTTTCAGATTTATTTTCTCATTCAGTTGTACTGAGTACAATCCTTTTACTCAGCAGTTTTCATCCATCCATGTTTTTTCTTGAAAACTTCACCCACGGTGCTTGAACTCAAATTAGTAAAATACCCAGCNTTTTTTTTTTTTTCTCCTCCTCCTTCTTTTTGTGCTTATTTCCCATGCTGGACTCTTGAGAGTGAGATGCAAATGGTTTGTGTTTGGCTGGCTGTACCAGCCTTCAGCACTGGTACTGTCACTTCAGAGCTGTGTTTCCTCTGCCTCTTAAAATCTCTGGAAACACTCAGGGAGATGTTCCACCAACTGAACGTCTGTGCTTCTCAGGAAGCACTCATTTTCTGTTAGGAGGTTCTCTTCTTTCCCTTAGTTTCTTCTGAGGTTTTCTCTCTAGGCTTTCCAAAATCTACAGAGAAGATGTCAGCTCAAGAAAAGTTAGTAACTCTGCTTTCTTACATTTATTGTTAGAAGTGAAGACAGTGAGGAGTGGGAATGAACACTCTTCTGTTCATGTTGGTGGCCCAAAACTTTCAGTGCCTGAGGTAGGTCTGTTCTGAATTTGTAGAAGGAATTTCTTGCCTCTTTAAGGATTCTTTCATACTCCACATTTACTACCAAGTGCCCTGATCTGAAATCACCTGCTCAAGAGTTGGCACATTCTTTGCTTGGAGATAATAAAAAAGTGAGTAATTGTTACTAACACTCCTTTGTGTGGCAGACTAAGAGCCATAACTCATCTTGTCTCATAACATTTAATAGATAGAAAACTGGGAAAGGAAAATGTGTTACATGTTGGTAATAAATTTCTGGCAGGTGGCAGAAGAGTGAAAGCACCATTCTTTTGCCCCTGCATCAAACTGTGATACTCCAGCTGTTTTTTTTTCTTAATTCTAGGACAGTTTGGAATTTACCCATTTCCACTAGATTTTTCATCTTGTAACACCTGTTTTTTTTTAATGCAAATGTCACGTGGTTTTATACAGGAAAGACTTTGGGGGGTAATGGATGGGAAAGAAACTCTTGGATTTTCTAGCCTAAATCTAAGAAACCTCTGTATGCAGAGTGTTTTGTGTTGGCACAGCTTGGTCCTTGGAGAGTAAAAGGCAAATCAGTAATTGCTGGTGTTGCTCTCATGAACCACACAGATTTGCTGTCTCTGGGGATTTCCCTTTAACCGTCCTTTGGGAAATGGTAATTGGATCTAATTTAAACGAGCAGGAACAAGATGAGCTTTAAGGTGCCTTCCAGCCCTAACCATTCTGTGGGTCTAGGATTTTACATTCATTAGTAGGAAAGAGGTGTTGTATTACCTGTACCTGATGCTTAAGCCATGCATTTTTTTCCTTATTTTGATGCAACTCTAGGATCCTGGGGAAAATTCCCTGCAGAAGACATCCACTTGTTCCTCTGTTAACCCATCTGGTATCTTTGTTTCTCCTTACGCCCTGAACTTGAGCAGCTTCACCAAGTTAATAAAGAGACTTCAAGAAAGGCATCCAGAGTTTAGCAAGTGAGATATTTGGGGTTTCTTTTCAGCCCTGATTTGTAGTGGAGCCAACAACATCCACAGTAACTGATTGCTAAATGTGTGGCACAAACTGTGATGTTCACAGTTATTTCTGTAATTCCCACAGACAGGAAATTGTGAAGGCTGTGCAGGAGCTGAGGAAAATCAACAAAGGTGTCCTGAGTGGCTTGGCCATCAGTTCCATTGAGGAGAAGACCTCTGCCATCCTGAGATCACTGCACTGCTCCCAGCAGGAGAAGCCCTGAAAAAGGTGAATAAATATTCCAGCCTGCAGGGGCATAAACCCACAGGACTTTGTGCAGCTCTGCAGCCTGACTGGGTTAATTTAGCCTGAAGCCCTGCAGGAGGTACCAGGGTGATTCCACTGGAGCGGTGGTTGATAAGGACTGGGAGCTTTGTATAAAACTGGGGATACTGGTGGTTAATTGCTGAGCAGGTTCTGTGCTGAGCTCTGTGGAGGGCACTGTCACACGTTTGGTGTGAAGCTGACACCTAATGGCCAGGCCGTGTGCAGCCTCGTACAGAAATCCCAGCCCCCCTCAGTTCTGGATAAAAACACGGATGATTTCTCTCCGGGGCCAGCTCTGGGCTGCAAACCTGACCGAATCACATTGTGTCTTTTAGTTTCCTCACCCTGATCCCTTTGCACCATCGTGTGGCACTGCGGGAAGCTGCAGCAAACTGAACGTGCTGGAACCACAGCCCAGGACTCCAGGGATGTGTCTATCCTTGTTCTGCTCTCCTACTCAGCTTTAGCTAAAGCAAGCTCCTCTTGCTTTAGGTACCTCCCAGCAGTGCCACTACGAGGTTTCCTGCAAAAAGGAGAAGTCTTTGGATTAATCTCGTGTCCGACTTTCACAGGACTGCAGATAGGGACAGAAACTCATCCCCAAAAATTAAAACCCGCTTGGAAGCATTTTCAGTCAGTAAGGTTTTAACAGCCTTGAAACGTGTTGTGGTTTCTTTGTGGAGTGATTATTTGGTTTTGTGGGCTCTGCAGTCCTAATTGTTCCTGTTGCAGTATTTTTTTCCTGTTGTTTTGCGTGGGAGATGATGACTTATGATAATTTTTATTTTCATTGTGAGGGAGGTGTGAAATGGCCGTCATCAGTAAATAATGGGGAGAAGAAGAATCCCCATTTTCCATAGTAAGGAACATGTAACATGTGTAAGAGGAGGTCATTCTGCCCAAAGCTCACCTGTGCTAACTCAGTTTCTTTGTTGTACTGTTCTAGATCCTGCTGCAATTACTGCTGGAAAGAGCAGCTTTGTTTACTGTCAATAAAGGTTAAAAGTTGTTTTTCAAAGAAGTTGGGCCGATGGTATGCTGTTTCCAGGCCCGTTCTGCTCCCTCTCCCCATGGCAGAGCCGTGGCTTTGTGCTGTGCCCTTGGTCCTGGTGCTGCAGGTGCGGCCTCAGCTCTGGTGTCTCCTGGTCAGTCAGGATGGAAGCCAGTCCCAGCCTTTGCTCTTCCACATCATCCCCAGCAGCTCTTGCTGCTTCTGTTCGCAGACCTTGGCTGTGTAATTAGGCGGGTGATAATAGTTCAGGAAGAACTGGCTCTCTGGCCCTGTGAGCTGTTGTGTTCCTCTTGGGAGAGAAGTGTGCCCGATGTGAAAGACTCGAGTTAGGACACACTGGTGTTCCTTCACATGCCCTTTTTTTATCGATCTTCTCCCCTTGCCAGGGAGAACTGAGTTGAAGCGTGAGAGAAGCGATTTGTGGGGCAGTGACCTCGCTGCAGGCAGAGTCCTCCCCTCTGCTCCCAAGGGCGTATCCCGATCCGGAGCACCCGGGGCGCCCAGGCAGGCGCTGCTGCTCAGGCACAGCTCGGCAGCGAGCTGCAGGTGGAGCTGTAGGAGCTCGGGAACGATGTTACACTCGAATAAAAAATAAAGAGGAAACCACAAAACATTCCTCCTTAAAATCCCGTTCCGTGTGTACGTTCAGCACCAGGCAGGAGGAAGGCAGGATTTCTTTAGCTAGGGAGAAACCCCTGCGGCAGAGGTGGAAGCGGAGTTAAGGAAAGCGCCTGAGGAAGCAGGACTGCTCCGTGCTTTCCTTCGGAACTGTTTGCTCTGGGCTGCGAGGGGGTTCAGGGCGATAAGGAGAGCTCTGGGCTCCATCCCGCTGTCCCAACGGGAGCGCTTCCCCTCCTGTACCCCGCGCTGCTGCCGGGAGAGCGGGGCAGGAGCCGGGCGGGGCCCGCCCCGGGCCCGCCCCTCCGGCAGCGCCGCGGGCGCGGAGCCCGCCCGGCCCCGGGAGCGGAGCCGCTCCTGCCGCGGGGCCATGGCCCTGCTCCCGCGGCGCTTCCTCTGCTTCGTGCTGGGTAAGTGACACGACTGCCCCGGAGCCGGCGGGGCGGCGGCCGGGGCTCCCCGGGGTTCCCCTCTGCTGGGTCGGGTGTAGAGCCCCCGCCGCTTCTCCCGCGGTTTCACCGCTCTCCCTGCAGCCCGGCGAGGCTCCAGCCTGGCTTCGCTGGCGGCACAGCGGTAGGGAATCAAGAGGGGGAATGATTCCAGGGCGCTGGGACGCAGTAAAACATCGCGCTTGGCGTCAGGAGCAGTGAGGTGGTGATGCTGTGGGACACAGCCCGCTTTGTGGGGGATTCCCTGCTTGCTGGGTGCGATGGACTGAGGCGAGTTCTGCCCCCTGTCCGTGCCTTTTGTTGCGAATGTTTAATTACTGCCTTTGGAGCCTGTCTGCCCATTCCTGAGCCGCAGGGAAGAGGAGGCAGCCAGAAATGCCCTTCAAGAGCTGAGGTTGGGTGTTCTGGGGTTTTTACCGGTGATGGGGTTGGAAATGTTGGCGTCGTGTGGTTTGTTTCCGTGGGATGCAGCGTGCCCGGTTTCTTTGCTGCTCCTGGCATCTCAGCGCAACAGGTAGAGATTCGTGCCGTGCTTGTCACCTGAGTAGCCACAGCAAAAGCTCTGAGGGCTGTTGGTGCTGTGTAAAAGTGTGTTTATTTAAGGTGCTCCAAAGGGAAACCGCACACCCTCATCCTAACGCTGATCTTCCACAAAATCAAAGCGCTCCTTGAGGCAGCACGAATTTCTCCTTCTTCCCTTCCCCTGTGCTGGTTTTCTCCCCCAAGCCCTGGTGAATAATGCATTGAGCCGTGCTGCACATAATGTGCTTATCTGCTCCGTGTAATTAACTATTTACTGCTCCTCAGCTGTGCAGGGGCAGGAGCAGCCCGTGCCCTTGGACGAGGCGCATTCCCCTGCTGGGTTGCAGGGAAAGGCTGCACGTTCCTGGCTGCAGAACCCTGTGAAGGGAGCACTAACTCCTGCTAGCGAGGATTTCTCTCTGCTCTGCTTTCCCAGCCCTTTCCTGACTCTCCCTTCTCTTGCTTGGAGAGCTGTAACTTTTAATAGTACTCCTTTCCATCTCCAGTGGGCTTGGAAGCAGCAGGATGCTGCCTCTTGTGTGAACCAGATGCCCAATGGCAGCTGATCTTGGTGCTGTGGATGTGTTTTTCACTACATTCTCCTCCTGTTTATTTGGGGGTTTTTTTAATTTTTGAGCACATTTAATGAAAAGACCCACCCTCTTTACACCTTTCTGCTTTTACAGCCCTCCACACAGTCAGGGCTGCACTGAAATTGCAGGTGGCAACTGAGTGCCCAGTGATTTGCACCGATGCAGGTGTTTTAAAGTGAGACTTCTTTTTTCAGAAAAGGGAAAGGTCTGAAAGAAAAAAACTTTCTCTTAAACGTCAAGCTTTAAGTAATTTCACCACTGGCTGCAGTCTTTAAAAAGCAGTGGTGGTCAGGGAGTCAGCCATCCTGAAGACCCCAGTCTCATTCAGCAGGCCAGGGATCCAGCTGTACCCCAAGGTAACCACTTCCACTAAGGTAAAATGAGGCTTTTTCTGGGTTTTGGCTGCAGCTTCCTGCAGAGGCTGCTCAGGGAGGAGGGGATGAGCCAAGGCTCTTGCTGTTACTGGGGCAGTGATGATTGGCACCACACAGCTCTGTGCTGTATTTTGGTGTTTAAGGGCAGTGCTGGGCTGCTTGGATTTCTTTTGGGTGTAGGGGACTATTATTGTGAGAGGTAAGAGGCAATTGTAAATAAGGTAGGTAAAACATTAATGTCTTCTTCATTCCCTGCATCTTCTGTCTGTGCTGTACAGCACTGTGTTTGCATAGTCTACAGAACATGTTTTCTTAAAAACAAAACTTCTGGGCAGTGTTTATGACCTCTCCTGGAAAACTAAAGTCCTTTGTGTCTTCTCCCAGCCCAAAGCACACTCAGTAGTGCCTGCCACTGATGTTAATTTGAGTTCCTCCTTTATAAAAAGCTAAAGCTCCCTTTAAAGTTGGAATTTAAGGCTGGTGCCTCTCTGAGAAAATCCTCCTCCATATTTAAAGAGTGCCCTGTTAGAAATCCCTGACAATAAAGTAAAACATTCCTCCTCCCTTTCAGAGCATCCATCTCTGGCACGGAGAGGACTCAAAACTTCCTGTGCATCAGAAGAAAAGCGTGTGGATGGGGACAATAAAATCGTCTCCACCCTGTAATTTCTTGTACTGCTCCCATACGTGCCAGTGGTTTTCCTGCAGAAACCAGTGGCACGTGGATTTGGTGGGCTGGCTGAAGGCTGTGTGATCTGCTCAGGAAGCCTCTTGGCCCTGAGAAATAGGATTGCATTTATTAGCTCTGAAATGATGCTGAATTTAGGACCCGGGAGGCTGCAATTAATGAAAATACAAATGCCATGACCTGGTGGAATGAAATGAGAGACCTCATAATGGCCAGAGATGGGGTTGGCATCTTTCACCTTCCCCCAGGGCTGGAAATCGACGTTGGAGTTGTGGCAGAGTTGAGGGAGGGCTTGGAAAGCCGTGGGTGGGGATCCAGAGTTACTGCTCTGCTCTGGGAAGTTTGTTCTGCCTCCCTGACTGGATGTAAAGTCGAGCTCTGTCATTTTTGGGGGGAGGTTTGGGCCCCAAAACCATGGTTGTGGTCAGTGCTCTTCCCAGCACAGACCCTGCACCGAGCCAGGACCAAAACCACCACTGGGTTGGAGCGAGAGGAGCATTAAAAGCCCATTAGAGGGGAAATGCAGTGCTGCAGCTCACTCAGATAGCTAAATGCCTTTTTCTCCTCTGAAATACAGCCGTGGCTGGGGTTTGCCGGGTCAGTTCCTGCTGTGGGTGGGTGATTAGCAGGGAATCTTGGTCCCTGTCTGCCGTTATGCTGCCTACGGAGCTGGCTGCTTTTAATCATCAAATCCACTAATGAAGCTGCTCCATGATTTCAGTCCCTTGTCTCTGTGCTTCTACGACAGGAGCTTTTGGGGATCTGAAAACACATCCTGACACCTCAGAGAAGCACCCTGGTGGGGAGACAGGCAGCAGCCTGGGTGAAAACCCCCAAATTTCAGCCAAGGGGGATCTCCCTGGGCTCCCCTGTATCCTTTAGGTAACCTTAGGTGGGAAAGCAGCAGCGCTGTGTGTGGGTGAGCTGCAGAGAGGTGCAAAATCTCTGTGTGCTCTTCAGCTGGAAGGGAGGAGAACCGCATGGTGAAGCCTGTGTTGAGAAGGAAAACAAATGATTCCAGTGATTCCCGGGCTGCTCACGTGGCTCAGCAGCAGATTTTAGTCTGGGAACTCAGTGTTGAAAGTATTCGGTGAAGCTGCTGTTGTGTGCAGCCCGTGAGGGGTGCACCAACGTGACAATGAGGTTATTTTGGTTTTCTCCCTAACAAATTTTTATATTTACTCACTATGTGCTTCTTCATGGGAAACCTGTTAGATTGCTCAGGCAGTGATGTTTTATCTTGAAGGTAATTCAGTGAAATGTTTGCTGGTCCCATGTAGCAGAAGATCTGTGTTTAACACACGTTGGAACCTGAACCAGCAGGATCACAGTGTGTTGTCTCCAAACCAATGCCAGGCACTTTTAACCTTGGTGTTGCTTTTCCCTGTTCTTATTTTAGCCTCAATCAACTGAAATAGCCAAAGGAAAAAATAATCCTGGGGGTGGAAGGAAAGTACATTTGCCTTCAGCACACTCCTGAGCTCTGGAGTGTGGTGGCTGCTGGTTTCTCCCTGGCTTTGTGCAGCAGGACCAGCCTGGCTTTGGGACCAAACTGACATCTGTGGCATCCAGTGCTTGGTTGATGCTTTAAAAATAACTCTAAACCCGGCTCTAACATTGGATTAAGGTGTTGGGATGGCAGTGTTGGACACCACAATCCTTCCTGGGAAGGCAGGAGGGATGTGGCTGGTTCCCTTCAGCCCCTGGATTTGGGGCACACAGAATCCAATGGAGATCCCTCCTTTCTTCCACCCTGCTCTTGTGAGCAGGGATTTGATGGTGGCCACAGGCAGAGATGATTTGAATTCAGGATGGGCAAGGTCAGGGCTGCACAGACATTGCCAGTGCCTGTCTAAAGCCTGTGGTTTTCCTCCATTAATTCAGTCAAGAAGAACTGTTTTCCAAAAGACCCCGCTATTCACCAAGGATATAATTATCTTCATAACTAGCAGCTTATGGCATCTTTTTCCCTCCCCTGATGTGCAGTCAGCCAGCACTTGGATTTCAGCGTGCCTGGCAAACCTCTCTTCTCAGCTGGTTTTGATGTTATTTTAGCTAGTGAGTGAATTTTGGTGGGTAAATAAAAGTATTTGTCATTCTGTCCTCTGCAGAATCAAGTCTCGGGACATGTAAGAGAAATGGAAAGAGTTCCTGGAAATCTGCCTGGCAGCCTCTGATGGATAACAAGGCCATACCATAACTTGTGCTAAGATGGGGGGAAACTGAGGCAAGGAGAGAAAGACCTTCATCTAATTCCTTGGAGCAGCCCATTTCAGTGTATTTAGTAGTTGATATTATCTACCAGCAATGCTTTATGGCAAAAAGTCAACCCCTTGTGACCCAGCTAGGCAGGACTGCCCTGCACTGGGCTACACAGTACAAACCTTTACTTTGCATTTTCATTTTAATCCCATATTCTGCATCTTACAGGAGCTGTTACATGGATTGGAATGATGTTCAGTTATCTTTCCTTTGGGGATGGATTGGCTGCTGTAGGTGCTTCATGAAATACTGGCATACTTGAAAGGGAAATAACACATTGCAGTGGCACCTCTGAGCCCCCAAAAGCCCCCGGACAGGCTTTGCTTTCAGGCAGCTGGCTCCTACTTCAACTTCCAACTAATAATTCCCTGGCAATTATTTTTAGGCAGTTTATTTTGTGCCCTCTTATAATGCTTGGAGTAGCTATAGAATGGCAACAAAAACTCAAGTGTCCCCAACCCAGCAAAAAGTAAATGCCTACAAATCATCCAAGTACCAGCTTGAGGGATAAATCACTTCCTTCCTTTGCAGACACAACAGGATGCCAAATTTAAAACCTGGAAGATCTTTTTGGGTTTCATGATGATGTTCAGCTGTATGCAAAGTACCTCATTAATGCTGGCTGGGAAAAAAAAAAAGCAGCTTTCTCTTTATTTTGCTTGGTGTAATAAAATGAAGGGAATAACCATTCCAGGAGCAGGGATGAAGTCCCCCTTTGCTACACTGAGTTAATAAATCAGATTAAAGGCCTTTAGGTTGTGGGTGCACTTCCCTTTCATTTGGAAAGGCGGTTTGTGGGATGGGCCCCAGAGGGCTCCTCAGGCTCACCACGTCTTGTGCTGCATTCCCTAGGAGCTGGAAACCTTTGGCCCCTTTGGAAGCTTTCCACACAGCCAGGTCCCTAGCAGGGTCTGTCCCCAGCTTGGCTGAGCAGGGAGTGACTTTCCCTGCTGACTCTGGATCCGGTGTCCTCTGTCCCCCAGGCCAGCAGGAGGTACTTCAGCCAGGGCACCTCCCACCATGGGCTGCATCCTACCCCTGCCTCTTTCCACTTCAAGTTTTTCCTCTGCTGCGAGACATTTCTCTCCTCTCAGCTTGCGTGACTTCCCTCCCACCCCAGTTTCCCTTCTGTGGCTTTGTGGTAGCGAAGCTGTTGGACAGGCAGAATGTGGGACAAGATTTCCATCTGCAGAGCTCCCAGGGGAGCTCCAGCGGGGCTCTGTCCCTGTGTCTGCGCCGTGCTTGGACTGCTCTGCTCAGGAGTTGTGTGGTTTCCTTCTGCTGCTCCATCTGCAGCCCCCTGGAGCACAGAGCAGGCAGGGAGGGGGGATCCTCCTTCCCTTCTCCCAAGTGAGCCTTGGCAGCCTGTCCAAGACATCCTGGGATCAGCCTTCCCCGTGCTTGGAGATGGGCAGACCTCCCGCCCCCTCCCAGCATCTGCTCTGCCCCCAAAATCCTCACCCTGCCACAATTCATGCTGGAAAATCCTCACTCCCTTTCAGCACATAAAAACCCCCAAATCCCACGAATCCCCTTTTAATTGACATCCTGAGTGTCTGTGTTGGGAGAGAGTGTCCTGCAGGTTAAGGGACAGTGCCACGGGAGTGCCAGGGGAGGCAGAAGGAGGTCTGGGGACCTGATGATGCTCCTGAAGTGTCCATGAGCAGATTTGGGATGGGATGACCCCTGCAGGTCTCTGTCTCCTCTCTGATCACCTCCAGGGCTCTGACCCCTTCACCCATCTCCATTCCCGAGGTGCTGCACAGCCCCTGGAGCCACTGCTGGATCCCAGTCCCCGTCCTGAGGCAGCCGGGGAGGGAGGAGAGGGAAAAATCCATTCCCTGTGCAAATCCCGGGCGGAAATAGCCCTGCCGGGGCTCGGAGGTTTGGGCTGACTGCGGGGGCAGGTCCGGGCTGTCAGCAAGGGGAGCAGATGGCTCCTGAGGAGGGCACAGGGCTGGGCCAGCCACCCCCCTGTCCCCAACCCCGACATCTGCAGTCTTCTGGCCCAAAAAACTGTTCCAGCTGAACACCAGCTTAGTTTCTTCCTGAACCAAGGGCTGTTTGCAAGCTCTGAAGCCTCTGCTGAGCTGATGGCTGCCAGAAGCAGCCCCAGTGGAAGGTGTTTTTAAATAGAAGGTACCAGACCCTTCCCAGGCTTCTGCAGATGCCGGAAGGGCCAATTTTTTCCATAATTGTGGCTGCAAACTGGGACCTTGTTCACGCTCATCTTCTGTCTCCTGCCCCATGTCCTCTCCCCACCCTCTGTGAGTGTTTTATTCTGCAGCCAAGTCCAGACCATGAGGCTTGTTCCCAATAAAACAGCAAAACCACCACCTTGAAGAGGAGAGGAAAACAGCCTGTTTCCATCTGGGGCTTGTTGAGAGCACGGATCATTTCCCAGGGGAGGTCTGAGAATTTGGGAGAAGCCCAGAGGAAGATCATGGGGTGTTTGTTCTCAGAGCTTTGCTGGTGCCACGTGTGCCAGTGGCAGCCCTGGTGCCATCTTTGGGGCTCAGCTTTTGGATGAATATCTGCCTATTTCCTGCTCTTTGCTGTGAAGCCCTGAACAGTTTCCCCCCAAAAATCCTGACGGTCCAGCAGGACGGTCTGGTGAATTCTCAAATGGTTCCATCATTGACCCAGCACCATCAGGGCTACTTGCAGAAATGCCTGGGAAATGGGACCATCCCATGCTGTGTGAAATTCCCAAATCTCTTCTCAGGCTCCACAGTCCTCTCTGCCTCTGCTTCCCTGTGGGGTTGGTTGCCCATCCCAGCAAGACAAGTCCCAGAATTCCCGGAATTCCTGGAACACTGAGGAGGAAAAGGCCAGGGAGCAAGGAATTGTGCAGAGGGGTACTGATGTGAAGTGCAGGATGTTTCTTGCAGAGAAAGCTCAGGGGTTTTGCTGGTGAACCATCACTGTGACAGATGTGAGGGGCTCTCAGAGGGGTGGTGTCCCCAAAGATGTTTCTGGAGGGGTGGCCCCGAGCTCTTGGTCCAGGCTTCAGCTCTGAGAAGTGCAGTGTAGGAAAAGTCCAGTTGTCTTCCCTCTTCCTGAAATGTTTGTAACAATTCAGGACTAACACTTGCTTTTCTGCTGCAATAAATGTGTGCCAGGCTTTTTGCAGCTAACCCTCAGTAAGCTGAGTTCCGGTGGATGCTTGCTGAGACTCTGCAGGACATCAATCCCAGAGCAATCCCTCCAATCACCTCCTCACCGCTGCTCTCCAGGTGTTTCCTGTGAGGAGGCAAACGAGGGGTCCTTAATATTGCATCTTGTAACAGGCAATCAGGGATTCTCTCAGCAGGGAAGGTCGTTCATCAACAATTCTCCTGATAGGAGAAGAGGGAATGGCTTCCCACTGCCAGAGGGCAGGTTAGAGGGGATATTGGGAAGGAATTCTTCCCTGTGAGGGTGCTGAGGCCCTGGCACAGGGTGCCCAGAGCAGCTGTGGCTGCCCCATCCCTGCATGTGTCCAAGGCCAGGTTGGACACTTGGAACAACCTGGGATAATGGAAGGTGTCCCTGCCTGGCAGGGGGTGGCACTGGATAAACCTGAAGGTCCTTTCCAACCCAAACCATTGCAGGATTCTATGACTCACTGTGTCCGTGTGGCACCTAAAGACCAAGCTGGGCTTTGGAGGTTCTGTATGGCCGCAGTGGGATGCTCCCAGAGGAGCACTGCATTCCTGCAGCTCTCAATGCCATTTTCCCTGAGGCATGGCAGTGACTGGGGCCCGTGAGAGGGGAGCTCTTTGGAGGCAGCTCAGCCTTGGTGCAGTTGAGTTTTGGAGCTCAGTTATTCCGCAGCTCCTTGCAGCCTTCACAGATGGATGCTGCTGAGTACAGAGCCCTGGCTGCTCTGGAGCTCAGTTATTTACAGCTCACTGCAGCTGACTTACACCATCTCCATCAGCAGGGCAGAAGGAAAACCTTCTGGAATGAGAGCCAGGAGATACAAAAATCCCTCCCTGCTTTTCTTCCCCTTGTTGTTACAAACCCTGAGCCTGTCCTAGTCTGAAGTGTGAAGCAGCAAGGATCTGTGGGGTGAGGTGGGGACCATATGGGAACATGGCAGGAGCTTCTCACTTTGACCTTAAATTGTGCAATTACAGCTGAAGTCAGTTCTCCTGGTCAGCTGGAAACAAAAGAGCCTTTTTTTGCCTGGCTGTGCCCAGCTCCATCCACGCAGCACTGACACAACAGGCCCTGCTGGGCCTTGCTGCTCTGGGGGGTGTGAAACAAAAGAGCCCTTCACCATGTCCAAAATCAGATGTCCTTGGAAAAGGTCATTGGCTGATGGCTCTGCTTTCCCCAGTCCCCGGGCAAAGGGATTTGCAGAACCCATGTGTAGGTGTGGGAGAGATGTCTTCCAGGGGCAGGTCCTGGTGGGGCAGGCAGAGCTCCTGGGGAGCACTGAGGAGCTGCCAGGGGGGACAGCAGGGTGCTCACCTGCCTCTGAGCGACCTCCAGAGCTGCATCTTCTGAGCTGCTGTGAGTGGCAAGTGCTTAAAGCTCCCCAGGGTTTGGTTTTCACTTGGTTTGGGTTGTTTTTTTTCTCTTGACAGTAGGGCTGATTTTCATGCTGCCCACCAGCTATCTGTGGCTTGCTGCTACTTGTAGCCAGGTTGTGGTTGCTTCCTCCCCATTGTTAATTCAGCGTTTCTCCTCTCTCCACTCAAGGTTAAGGTGTTTTCCTCCATGTTCATTCTGCACAAGCAGCTGTGTGGTCACCAGGAAGCATTTGGGCATCCCTAAGGATAGTTGTGGTGCAGCTTGTCTCTGGGCTCATCCTGGATGAGAGTGGGGAGGAGCAAAGCCAGGCAAAATGCAGCCCGGCCGTGCTTGCTTAACTTTGCTTCTCCCTCTCCTTGTACTGCATCGCTGCTGAATTCCTCAAGTGCCTTCATCTTCCTCAATTTCTCTCTGTGCTCTGAGTGTCTCACTCATTCCTTCCTGGCTCTGTTTCCTCCTGTGCTCCTCAATCCCCTTGGCTGCTCATCTCTCTGCTTTTTAATCCGCTCTCCTCCCCTGCTCTCCCTTGTCCTTTTGCTGTGTGCTCTCCTGCTCTACCCCTGAGACGTTCCCCAGCAGCATTTTCTCTGCAAGCTGCTTGTGCAGCCCGTGATGGCTGTGATATTTACAGGGAACTTGTCCTTCACAGTCCAGTGCACGGCCGTCACCGCGGGGTGACCCCGGGGTGGCTCCTCAGCCTCCCTTGGACGCTGGTGCTCGCTCAGCTGTGTCACCCCTTCACTTGACTCACCCAGATTGGAAGGGATGGGAAGGGGAGGAAAGCCTCCTGGCCATCAATCATCCTTGAGCCTGCCTGGACTGAGATGTGCAGTCTGTAGATCATTCACATTTGCCTCATGTGAAATTACTGCACCTTTCCTCATCCTTCTGCTTCTTCTGCTTCTGCTGCTGCTTCTGCATCTT